>VXAV01002604.1:233952-257585 GCA_013399715.1 Alectura lathami | reverse complement strand
TTTTTTTTTAAACACCTCTAAGCTTTGTAGCCAATTGCTCTATCAAGCGGCTTTAGTGTCCGCACAGCTGCAGCATACTGGAATGCCAATATGAAAAGGAAACAAATGTCAGAGAAAGGGTATGGACTTAAAATATTACTTTACATCATATCAAATACAAGTTAGGAGAGAAAAGAAGTTGATGCCCCAGTTAAAAAAAAAAAAAAAGCCTTTTAATATTACATTTTTCAAACAAAAAGTGACCAACTGCTGCAGAGGGCAACTGTGAAGCTACTGGAAAACAACTGACTGAAATAATCTGTCCTCTAGGTACGGTGACCCTGCCTTGGGGATACAAAACAGAGGGAGGATGTAGCCCACACAAAATCGAATTCTATTTTTCTACTTGGACTGATGAGTGCATTGTGGGCACTTACCTATTAACACTATCATTTGCTGCTTGTATGCTGCTGTCTATTTGCAGAACTGTCTTGTAATCAACGTACGCCTGCCGATACCGCTCCATGGACTCATACGCCATTGCTCGTCGTAGAAGAGGCTTCAGGGAAAATGGCTGAAGCTCCAGAGCTCTGGAGAGAACAGAAGAAATATATGATGTTAAAGCAGAATAATGGAAATAATAGCAGTAAGACTTTTATGATATGTATACATATGGAACAATTCTGTGATTTCAGACGGGCCTTACAGAAACATAATCCAGGAAAACATGCCTGAGTGGTTCATTTTTAATACTTGAAATGAGATGCAGGTACAAAATTGTTACTGCTTTGAGTTACTCCACTTAAATCCACATCTTCCAGCTGCAGAACGAACCCCTTCCTGGTGATGAAATAACGTAATGACAGCTGTTTAAGAGGAAAAGTTATTTTTCTTGAGTCACGCCTAGACCTACAGGAATTTCAAGTGCATGCTGCTTTTGCCTACACAACTTTCAGTTCTTCTTCCTTCTGTGAAAGAGCATGCATGTAAAAATGCATTTAATAAAACATGAATACATCCCCATCTATTTTTGGCTTTTAGTATTAGTTGTGCCTGTTCAACAGTGAACTCAATCCCTGATACTCTGCAATGGAAACTCCTTCTGAAATCCAAGTGCTTTTCCAGTGATAAGGTGAAGCCATAAAGGCTTTAAAGATTGAACATTATTTTATTAATCTATGATTCTCGCTAATAAGAGGAAGATAAACACTGAAATACAGAAGGCAATTAGATTTCATGGAATCATGAGACAGTTCAGGCTCAGAGGACTCTAGTCTGGCCTTCTGCTACAGGTACGGTCAGCTCTGAGATCAGACAAGGCTGCTCAGAGCTTTATCCAGTCAGGCCTTGAAAACCTCCAAGGAAATCTCTGCACAATCTCTGGGCAGCCCGTCACAACGTCCCGTTGTCCTATGGGGAAAGGCCTTTTTTTCTAACATGCAGTCAGAACCTCTTGGGTTTGTTTCACTCCTCCTCCGCCAGTGTGCTGCCAGAAAGAGCCACGCTCCACCTCCTGGATGATCTCCTCACAGGATGGCCCAGGATGCTGTTGGCCTTCCTGGCTGTAAGTCAACTTTTCACCACTGCTCCTCCATAAAGCCAGAGAAACAATGACTTCTGGAGCAAACATTTCCAATTTCCACTTCATAAGCACATCCAACACTCCATTTCTCCTTACCTTATAATGAACGCATTTGAAAAATACAAACACACACAACAGCACAGCCCTTAAAAAAAACTCCACAAAAATGCTTCACATTCTGCAACTGACACAAAAATTAACACAATTTCCAGGTTCCTAACATTGACAATGAAGAAAGAAAACACAAATATATTCAGCGGCAGAAGACACTTCCTGAAGAATAGCATCAGTAAGAATGGAAAACTCCCTTTCCAGGGCGGAATGTAAAGACAAGACATCCAGGAACCAAGCTGCCCCACCATACTACATTAGAGTGGAGCGTGTAGGAGCCCTGTTTCACTCTCTGTAACAAGAGCTACAGGCACTCCCAATCAGAGTCTTAAGACAAAGAGCGATCCAACAGATGGCTTCTTCATAAACTTCTAAACCTTAAGTAGCTAAAACTTAGAACACATTCAATACTTTTACATACTTTAAATACACAAACGTAAGCACTAAGCCATTTTTTACTTTGATTAAATCAAGCAACCTATTTGGAGATCATCCAAATGATGACATTGCCTAGCGCAGATGTAACTGACAGTGCTGGCTTCCTGTGTTTGCAGTTCTCCAGTTCTGCCTCCTAGTCTACATTATTTCTCTCTCTGTTGTGCTCACTAAGCATCAGGGGTCCTTGTGTATCCAGAAAATATGCATGAGATTAAGAATACTGTGAAAAGTAGTTAGAAAATAAGCTTCCAATCAGTAGGAGTATCAAAAACAAAGCCTCTGAATTACTGATTTTGGCTCAAATCTTACATGCTAGAAACCTCCTGAAGTGAAAAATGTGTTGGCTGTTAAGTATGCCCTCTTGTTTTATCAGCCAGCTGTCTCTGATCCTGCATCTGCTTTCACAAAATGTTGCTAACAAATCCATTTTTTCAGATGAAATTTCTACAAAACTTCTTTTGTCAGGCAGAACTTACACAGCAAGGCAAATATTCAGCTAATGAAGTTATATACATAGTTTCGATTTAGGGTGGGTTTTTTAGTAGTTGGGTTCTATTATGGGAAAAAATATAATCTCCAGCCATCCGGGGATTCTCTTTGGCCCTTAAAGCCTCAGTGATACTCACCCTGTTTAAGAAAATAAAACAAAAGACATCTGGAAATACACTAGTAATCTAGTTGAAGGCAGCGTTTGGGAGTTACTGAAGATGTCTGATCTTCTCTCACTCCTGTATCCTTAAAAGCCTCTATAAGCAGGAAGGATTTTAGCTCAATTCCTTAACAACTGTAATCACTGCTCATAACTATGCAGAGTATGTATTTCAAAAAACAGCAACAGAACACACATATGCAGCACACAGATGCTTGAAAGCAGTTTCCAGCACTATGATAAGCATTTGGTTTAACAAAGCTTGTACATACAGGTCACTACAGAGCGTTATTGAAGTAAGCCTGCTTTTATGACAAAAAGTTTAAGTCTTCTGTGTTTGTTTGTGTATACAAGATGCCTAACAGCTGCTTTCACACAGGAAGAATGTAAGTTAAATGTTACTCCTTCCCTAGGCTGCATGTGATTGTTTACATAACTGACAAACGAAGGTATCTGTCAGCTTAGACAGGGATTCAAAGTCCACTAATAAGATACCACTTTAAACACTTCATCGTCTTCAGGAATGTTGTTGCTCCACACGGGAGGTAGCAATTTACCTGTTACAATCTTGAACGCAGTCACTGCAGTTGCCTTCTTTGAGGTAACACGCTGCTCTGTTTGAGTACAAGATACTTAAATCATCTGGACTCTGTCCTCCTAAAAGAAGTTACAATTAAAATCAAAGACCATTACTAAAATGACATTCAAGAATTAAAGTAATTGTATACAGTAAGTTGTACTGCAGCAATGCAGTCTGCTGTTGAAGCAAAGCTGGAAGGAGCTTTCCTTCATCACTGCACCTACACTATTTAATTACTGAAACACAAAGAAATGCAAACATCTCTGTCTCAAGGAAGTTAAAAGCTAATTTCACTCATCTTCCTCATTTTGCATTACATTAACTGTCCTCTACTGACAGTGACAAAGTATTCACTGCACAATAACTCATGCCAGAGCTCCAGGGATGGGCTAGGTCAGTTCATCTGTAGCTCCTTTAAATCACCTCACAACAGTCCTAGACCCCAGTATAAGGTATCACACTCACCCGTGCTGATGACATATTCGATTGCTTCCGAGTATTTGGGCACAGCTTCTCCAAACTGTCCACTCTTAAATAACTCGTTGCCTTCACTCTTCAGCTTTGCTGCAGTAGGAGGCAGCGAAGTTGATGGGGCAGCACCAGCTGACAGGGACCCGGCTCCATGCGACCTGGAGGGCTGCTCGGCTTCAGGGCTGTCACCCCTTTGGTCCCTGGTCAAATAGCCATTGGCTTCCCCCTCGCTGTCTGGTCTGTGCGATTTTTTCCCTGCTGTGCCTTTTTTTGATCCACTCTGAGTGGATTCCTTCTGCTTCTGTGTCTCTCTGTCTTCCGACCTGGAGCCAACTCCCTTGCTGTGAAACTTCCTCTGCGCGTTCCCCATCTCTGCCTTCCCGGCAGCCGCCTCCCCTCTTACTGGCACACCAATTTCTGCAAGGAAGTTAATCAGCTGAGTTAGGGCTTGCATCATCAGAAGATACTACTGCCAGGGCAAAGGAGGGGTGCGCTCCCAGAGAACACAGCACAGAACTCTTCACAAAGCCGAATTTTACAAAGACTGATTCGCCTCAGAAAACATGAGAACACAGAAAAGTTCCTACTTGAAAGCAATCTGTAACTATTACTGAGGATGGATTCCTATGAAACGTCATTGCTCCCTGCTGAGCACCAGGAACCCCTGCTCTGCAGTGTCAGAAGGGAACACGGTTCACCTTGACATTAACTCTTTAAATACTGAATTAAAATAGCAACACTGATTTCCCATGACCAAATCAAAATGCTTGCAGGTTAAAATCAGAACACACAACTGAACAGTGATATTGCACACTTCGGAACCCTTCTCAAATACACTGGAGGAGGAATCAGAGCTCACAAACCATTCTCAGAAGGCTTCATTCAAACATAATGTCATCGAGCCTTTAACAGAGAGTTCAGATCATTCAGTTTTCACTATTACTATTAATTGGAAAAAATCATGCGATAACAGTATCAGATATTTTGATGCACAAAATGTTACTGAAATTAAACCAAACAAGATGGGAAAGCATAAGATTTCTGAAAACAATTAGTGCCATTTGCAGAACTACTAGAGTCTTGTTTCTGATGGGTATGTACTTGAGAGTTAGATTCTCCAGTGTCTGATAAACACAAGCTCCAACTGAGACTGAGCCTCTGTTTTGAAATACCTGGTTTTCAGTAAGCTGGTACTCCACAGTGGGAACAGTGATCAGATAAATCTGTTCTACTCCCCCCCTCCATTTTTATGCAGTGTCATTATTTTTATTTGAGACTTTTATCCAGCCAAATTTGGCAATGCTAAACACGCCAAAAAGGTTTCAAGTCTATTTTGTAGGGAGGGTGAGGGTAAACAGCTAAGCTTGACAGACGAATAAAGACAGCAGTACTGTAATAATAATTCTGTTATGATACGCACTAAAATACTTCTGTTTTACATCCAGCCAAACAGAAGATTCTGTATACCTTCTAGTAAAAAAGGAAAACACGGTTGTAAATGTCACAGACAAACGGGTGACTGAGCCAGCTTTTAGAAAAAAATCTACAGAGTCTTGAATGCTCTTGGAAAGCATCCCAAAACACACACACACAGGGGGAAAAAAAAAAAACAAACACACAAGCAAAAAAAGCAGATAACTTCCCCAACACAAAATGTACAGAACTAATCCCAGATGAGAAGGAACCATTTGGAGTCTCCCTGAAAATGAAGGGCACTCATAATGAACTTGTTTAGCTGTTAGTTACAGTAATAATAGTAATTGTAACGACCACACAAAATTTTGCAGATATGTTTCTCAGATCTAATCCTCACTCTCTTTCTGTTTCAGTGTGTGTAGCACAAACGACATTTCTGTATGGCTCTCTAAAGAGATCTGTATTCATTAAAGCAGGATTCTGGGCTTCGCCTTAAAAAGAATCAGTGCTTATGTGCTTTTCTTTCAAAAAAGTCTAGACATGCTGTAAATTGATAAGAAAAGTTACAGAAAGCTAACGAAAAGTATGGGCAGGATTTTGACCGAAATGACAACGAATACAAACCAGAAAGAATTTTAATGCATGTTAGTACTACAAGAACTGACTTAAATGGAAAGGCTGCCAAAAGTCAAAAGTTACTGAACATTCTGAAAGGACCATTGGAAGTATTTTTCTGTAATGGATGATATCACCTTTCACCTAAAACGAATTTTCAGCTACACAAGGTGTTTCTCCTTCAGAAGCATGGCACAAAATGAAATGAAAATCAGAATGAAAAGCAGAATATCCAAGTACAGTTCACAATGAATTCATCTATTACAAAGCCAGGGAAGTTTCAATTTTTTACCTGCTCTGGACTAGCTCTACATGAAGGCAGCTGGAATTGCCCAAATCTCCATAGATTAATGTTTAGTAATTTTTTATATATATATATTTTGCTTCTGTACCACACAGTGTCAGTAAATCTGTTTTGTACTACATGTTCCTGGTTTAGCTGATTGAAATTGTACTTGGCTTGTCCTAAACCAAAACATGTAATGAACAGACTTCTTAAATAATTCTGATCTCTGACTGCTTAGGAGCAGTCACAAAGAATGAAAAATGACTTCTTGGTCAGCATTTAGACTGACATTGTAATTGAGGGTTTTTTTTCAAGAATCTTACTACAAATTCAATTCCAGAGTTAATTTTCAACGCCGTTTATTTTGACTTGATCTAATTTCTCACATTGCGAGCTTTCAATAGAGCCTAGAAGGTACAGTGCATTGGGCCCCATCATACCAGACACTACACAAATCACTTACAAACGAGAGCTCCATCTTCACAGAATTTACAATTCTAAAAATCAAAACTAGAAAATGAAAAGGCACACTGGAAGGAGGATCAGGGATACAGAGTAAGTGCTATAGCGGCTAACTATATATATAGCGGTGGCCAAATGTCCTCACACAAGATCGCATCAGTAAGGCTTCTAACCATGAGGAGAATGGACACAGTCACTCATCCAAGGCCACAATGGGAAAGAAACTTTGCATCACAGTGAAAGGATGGTCACAGGGATTGCCACACAGTAAGATGCATACTCACACACAGCATGAAGGCTGAGTGGGAGAGATACAGAGGTGCTGCCAGTAAGTGTTAACCAACAGACAGCATCTCAGTTGTACCTCACTGGTAGAGGAAAGCAGAAAGCAATGAGGAATGCCAAAAACACCTCAGCGAGCACAAGTGATCGCCTGAGCAGGAAAGAGCTCTAACCATCCCCTACCCAAACTGCGTTGCTTGTAACAAATCACAAACTTCAAAATGCAAATCTATGACCTTACTCACTGCTCCCTGTGAAAAGCTGTGAGTTTAACACATACGTTGAAGAATGACCTGCAGCATCAAATAAATCGTCCGTTATTTTGCATGGAATAATTCAAGATGTGAGTATGTAAAGGCAATTAATTCACTTTTGTTTAAAGATGTCCACTTCGTAAAAATTGTTTAGAAAATCAACAAGAGAAATTCAAAGAGTGTTATTAACTCCTAATTTGTTTTGGGAAGCTGTCAATCAGTCACTGTGAGGACAATTTTATTTAAGGGCAGAAAGAACACTACTTCAGAGAAACCACTATACATGGTCAAGACCAGCTGAGAACACAGTATGTAATTCATCAAGGACGCAGAGACAATTTTTGAAAGAAAAAGTCACAAGATAGCAGACTGATGTAAGATGCTCTTCAGTCTAAGAATGGTTCCAAATAATTTTGAAAAGACACCTGATTGGTATTGTTATTTTTAATGACAAAGACCTTAACTTGGTACTACGAAGTAGAAAATAGATTGATTTAAAAAAATCACAAAATAATTCTCTGTAGCCAACTTTTGTGGCATTAAGTAAATTTAATGTTACATGAGAAGTGAATCTAGAAGAATCAGACACTTGGTCTACTTATTGCTGTTCACAGAACACACAAAATTTCTTCAATCACTGAACTGACTTCACGTTTTTTTCCAGATGGACTTTAAAATACACAATAATCCGTGAAGATGCTTGCCTCCTAAATCTACACATCACATATATATACACTTATGTACATCACATGAACACATGTGACACTGATGTCAGTTGACAAACTTCCCCATGTTTAAGAGCCTAACCTTTCATCAGATGAATGGGAGTCTTCCTGTGGAGCTTTTAAAAGGCACTTAGTCACCTAAACACTCCCAACGGAAAGCAACCCCAAATCAACCAATATATGGGGCTAGGGACCTGATCCATCCTTTCTTCCAGGTATTAGGCTGAGAAGACTTGGATACCTACTGATATGGAAAAAAATATTTTCCCTCAACTCTTGGGTAAATAATGCACTATTAAATCACACTTCTACAGTCTAATATTCCCAATTAAGTGGGACATCTTGATTACTGGAAAACCAACATTTCATTTCATTTCAAGGGAAAGAACTACATAGACCATGGAAAACAAAAAGCCACAACTGCCTTGCCAGATTACCTTAAAGAACCAAAAAAAGGGCAAAAGGGTGGAAATCAGCCCACGGAGCCCAGATACGGAGCTGAACCCAAAAGCAACCTGACAGTGCAAGCGTCAGTGGGCTCTGTTGCCTCTCTTCCACCTGAAGTCATGTACTCCGGTTATGCCAGCAGCCTCATCTCAGCAGCCTGGCGGTTATTCACACACTGACACAGGAACAGGAGCTCACAGCTGCTTGTGAGCTACCAACAGTACGAGACTAACAGGTTGTTTACCTTTAATAGATACTTTCAGTGCATGCAGATGACTTCTTACATTAACAAAAAATCCAACAAAACCTGGAACTGTTTTCAAAACAAGAACAAAATAACAAATTAAGAGCCACTTGATCGTTTTTATACCCTTTGATCCAATCAAAAGAGAAAAAATGCTAAAGGAAAATGTGATGGTAGAAAGGCAAGAGCTGACAAGAGACAGATCTAAGGAACACAAGATGTTCTCTGATCCTAGAGTGAATTACTGACTGGGGCCAGATCAAAGGACAGGTACAAAATTACACAGGACACAGGGAGGCAGGTGACTTTCAGCAACGTTTTTCCATATACCTGTTACATCTTTCTTAGAAATAACTCAAAAAATGTGTAATAAAACTGAATTCTACATTTCACATTCAGATCTACTTTAAGTAGGGAATGTATTTTTCCAGGTTAAAATTAAATAGAAAATGACATGACATTACTTTCGTTTCTGCTGCGTCTCCCACAGTCTTCTCTGTTTTCCCCTCTCTCTTCATCAGCTTCTGAATCCTCTATATCTTGAATAAGTATTCTTTTTCCTTTGCCTTCAGCCGTAGGCACAGGCATTAAATCTCTCAGTTTCTTTTCAATCTCTAGGAGATTTTTCTGCAATAGAAAAATAAACAGTAACAGCAGAAGCCTTTTTTATAGGAATACAAATTGTAATTTATATCCAGAAAATACATTCTGTTAAATAATACACAAAAAATCCTGCAGAATTATCTATTCAAACGTTACCAGTGTTAATAGCACAGAAGATATATGGAACATCGAGGGTACCATCAATCCCACTGTCTAAGTCGCTGATAAATATGGTGAAGAGCACCGGTCCCAAGAAGGACCCCTGGGGGACACCGCTCGTGACCGGCCTCCACCTGGACGTAGAGCCATTGACCACAACCCTCTGGCTGCAACCAGCCAACCATTCTTTACCCATCAAATCCGTATCTCTCCAGTTTAGAGATAAGGATATGGTGCAGGACCATGTCAAAGGCCTTGCACGAGTCCAGGTAGACGACATCTGTCGCCCTCCCTTGGTCCACCGATGCCATCACTCCATCATAGAAGGCCACCAGGTTGGTCAGGCACGACCTGCCCTTGGTGAAGCCATGCTGGCTGTCTCGGATCACCTCCTCATCTCGCATGTGCCTTAGCATCTCCTCCAGGAGGATCCGCTCCATGATCTTCCCAGGCACAGACGTGAGGCTCACCGGCCTGTAGTTCCCTGGGTCATCCTTTCTCCCTTTCTTAAAAATGGGAGTGATGTTTGCCTTCTTCCAGTCACCCGGGACCTCACCTGACAGCCACGACTTTTCAAATATGATGGAGAGCGGCTCGGCAACCACATCAGCCAACTCCTTCAAGACCCTGGGATGCATCCTGTCTGGCCCCACAGACTTGTACACATTCAGTCTCATGTGGTGGTCTTTGATTTTTGGATTAATCAAAAATATGCCCTAACTCCACACTCAGAGCAGAGTGAGACACACCTGACACTATGTGCTGTTTTGCCTTGTATTCAATGCTGTGCAAGGAAGTGCCACTTCGGTACTCACTTCAACAAGAAAAAGATAAACAAGGACAGGAAAAAGCAAAAATTCATGTAGACAAAGTACGATGAAAACTTTCAGTTACCAACAAGTAATTTACCTTCCTTTCAGTGACTCTGCATATAAATATTCACTCTGCATACTCTGTTCCATGTATTCCTATTTAGCTCAAGAGGGTTTTGAGGATCCTTCAAGCAAAAAGCAACTCAAAAAAATGTCCTGCCAAGCACTGTACCACCTCTGGATGTCTCAGTCAAGGCATAATAGCTGGCATGGATAAGGACAAAGGACAGACATTTGTTTTCAGCAACAGAAGCATTGCTCAGCAAGGCCACTAACATATTTGGATCTCTGGAGGTGTGTACTCACAACGAATACCATGTCTGCTGTTACAAAAAGTCTCAGCACAGCCTTTGTACAAAGATTTCTGTGGAGTTTATCAGCACAGACCGAGAAGTTCAGTCTTGAGGAAAACAAAGATCAGAAGAGCTCTTTTGGAAGTCAAATCTAGACACACATTTTTGAAAATATAAAGAGAAGAAAGCAGGTAGTTTGATTCCTTGGTTGATGTGAGCTCTGGAACTATTCTGGTTAGAAATTTAGCTGCAAGAACAGCTCAGCAGGTATGAACGCAGTAGGCAGTGAATTTGACATACAGGCTTGGACCTAGTACAAGCTATAGCAGTGATCAAGTAACTCCACAGCAAGAAGCATCAATCAGAAAGCTGCTAGCTCCTTAAAATGTGCTAACAGTAATTACTAAACAGTGAATTCTGCACACAGAATTCACATGAGGAGGCAATCCCTCAGCGTTAAGGAATCATACGTTAAAAACTGGGGGTTTAGCAGCATGACTACTAATTAACTCCTAATTAACAGGCAAAGATCAGTTTAGTATCAAAACCAGACAGTACTGGATTCCCAGGACATGCAGTGTCCAATTCTAGGACTGGCTTCTAAGCCACAAAACACCCGTAAGAAAATACCAATGAAATGACAAGAGCCAATCTTCTCCTAAGTAGCTGAAGAAGTAGCAGTTCAAGAACCACATCCTGACCTTGAGTTTCCAAAGAAAGCATTCTGCTTTCTTAGGTGCCAAACTGGGCTATATTCATAAGAAAGTATGCAAGGTTTTTCATTCTAGCCTGGAGATCAGAAGTGAGATTTATTACATCACACTGCAGTGAGAACAGAACCCAGGACATCTCTTTTCAGGTTAGCTTTACCACCACAACAATAAAAGTTTGGCATCTCTTTTCAGTGTTTCTCATGAATTATGTGTCAAACTTCAAGTAAATCTATCCCAATGGATCTTTCTGACAGAAATTTCCAAATAAATTTGATCAGCCAATGCACTAATACTGTGAGCATTTTCAGCAGCTGAATGCCAGGCTCCTAAATTACTTTAATACAGAAGACTTCAGTGCCTGCAGTTCTCACAACTAAGTACTGGATGGAAGATTTGGTTGCATTCAGGCACCCGATTTCCACCACAGAAACCAAAGTGGTCTTGGGAAACTAATCATTGGCACAGTACATCAACCGTGTCTTCACAACTCATACCCAAATCAAACAATATGAATGGTATGCACTCCATTCCACAACTGTCCACGACCTTTTTCTAGTCACATGCAGGTCATTTATCTTCACCTGAGCTCCAGCGTTTCCTGGTTCAATGCATAACACTTTGCTCAGATCCTCCACAGCTGCCTGGTAATCCTGCAGCTGGCTGTAAGCAGTGGCTCGGCGCATCAGAGCTATGAGGGAACAGAGTGCATCACACATACTTGTACAGCACCAAGTGGGTAACAACACACTATTTTTCTACACGTATGAAGTATAAGTGTAAAACACTTTTAAAAATTCTGCATTTACTTTGTAATGACTCTGTATTACTTATCACTGTTCTCTTGATTGCTTTTAGGGATGTAATTTCACCACACCTTTTGAGATAGCAATCATGACCTGTGAAGCATCTGCTCATATTTTTCTGATCTGTCTGCTCCTCACATATAAACAGTTATTTTAAGCCTTTAGCTTCAGAAGGGATTAAATCAGCAACTTCCATTGTTTTCATGTCACTTTTAAGGCAATCAGTACTTCAGTGTGAGCATTATATACACAATGTACTGCACAAACACAAGATGGCTTACGCCATCTTACGTATGGCTTACTGCACAAACACAAGATGATCATCATGTGAAAAACAAGAGTTAGCTCCATGGTACTGCACAGCAATGTGCATTACAGATCAACAGCATGGACTGCTTAAAGCCTCCCTGACTCCCAAAATACTGTTAAAATTACTTTGGGAAGCTAACTTCCTTCTTCTTCATACTTGGAACTGATCCAAAGCTCAGTGAAATCAACTGACAACATGACTGAATAAAAACCACCATTTTATTTGCTAGAAATAAAATAATGCATAGAAAGACACATTTATGTTTACCTTTTACATTGCCAGGTTCCATCTCTAGCACCTTCTCACAATCCTGCAAAGCACTGCCCCAGTCCTGAAGCTTGATTTCTGCTTGAGCTTTGTTATTGTATGCAGCTGCAGTGGGTAGTACTGATATACTCCTGAAAAAAGAGTATTGATTGTGCTGGGCTTGTCATTAGAACGTCTGAATGTAGAAATAATTCACTATTGGAACCCACAAACAGCACTGCTGCAGCATTGATGTTGATACTAATTTAACCATAGTGGTAGGAGGCTTGTTCCTGTAAGAACAGAGGCCATCACCCACCAGCCAGCTTCTGCTGCCCATCCATACAGACTTGAATCAGACCTTCATAGCATCAGAAACCATGGCATCACAGAGTCACTCAGGTTGGAAAAGACCTTCAAGATCACCAAGCCCAACCATCAATATGACCTACTGCATCTTGTCACTAAACCAAGTCCCTTCTTGGCCACCTGGGCACACTGCTGGCTCACGTGCAGCTGGCTGCCAGCCAGCACCCCCAGGCCATTCTCTGCTGGCCACTTTCCAGCCACTCCTCTCCACACCTATTCCACAACCTACTCCATGGAGTTGTGACCCAAGTGCAGGATCTGGCAGTCACAGAATCATAGAATTGAAGTCACTACTGAGCTCTGTAGACTATGAAGAACAGCAAAGGGGACAGGCGGGCTACTTCTTCATCTTGCTTGTAAAAGGGAAGAAGACTCAGGCAGTCCTCAATCCCTCCTCCAGGTCAATGCCCAGCTGCATGATGCTGCTGTAGGCAGGGCTTCAGCTTCTACACTGACCTGGTCCAACTTGTCCCTGTTTTGGGAGGCAGTTTTTACAGAACACCTTCAGAGGTCGCTTCCAACCTAAATTATTTTATGATTCTTCAGCAAAATGAAAATTAATAAGCAGTGTGATTTCACTAGAGGCATGCACAGAATAGGTAAGATACATTTGTTTTAAAATGGCACCAACACAACAGAATTATGTCAGAGCATGTCCTGTGCAAAAGAGGTTTTGAAACTCTTTAGAACAGAGAGGTTTAAGGTTTCCTTGTAAAATAAAAAGTACTCTCTATGTTCATCTTAGAAAACTAGGCCAAATTACAGGACAAAAAGCATGAATAACTGTACCCTGAATATTATTATACAGAATTTTACTATTTTTCCCTTTTTGGCCATATAAAAGCAATCCCTTCAGACTATTAGCAATTCACTCAAAAAAAAAAAAAAGTTTCATTTAAATATTTCTAAATGTAAGAAAGTAAGAATTTTCATAAGGCATTAGAAAAATGTCCAGTTAGAACAGTATGTGGTGTTAATGTACATTGCAGAAGAAGGTGTACAATAACCTGTGGGGGTCAAACATGGAAAGACTTCTCCCTGAGGAAGGCTTCTGCTCATTGTTATTAATTAATACCTTATTTACACCCCAAAACCAGATTTTTTTTTCTCATTTTTATATTATGGAGTTGTATTTTTAAATTGTATATGAAATAGAGCTGTGGATGTTTTTTGATACTCATGTTCATGTGTTCAAAATAGAACAAGAAAGATGTTAAGGCTGCAAGTCAAGAACAAGATATGGATATGGATGAAATACCTCAGTTTAAACAGCCTGTGCACTATGGAGATCTGCACGTGCACTTTTGTGCACCTAATTTTATCAACAGTTCCCCACTAAATTTTCATAAACTGTTGATCTACAAAAACCCGTCTCCTTCAATGACAGTATGAATGGTGCTTCTTCAACATAAATGGATTCAATTTTCATTTCACTGCTGTTGCACACAATTTACTCCTATTCACTATTTTCTCCATCCTCCTTCGCACTGACCACAGGCACATTTAACCACCTCATATGGTTATTTCCAAGGATTTCCCATTATAGTATCATACCCCAGGAACCATCTGAGTGCTTCATCTCACAGCAGGGTCACATCATTGCCTTCACTTTAGACACTGGTAATTAATATGCTCTCAATTTCTAGGCGACACCTGTGAGACTTCGAGGCCTTATGCCTGTTTAAAGTGCTTATTATTTTAAAGCACAGGGTTAAATACAACAGTGAGTAAGGACAATGTGTAAGCAGCCAACTGACTTTTGCAAGTCAGACCTCCCTTATCTCAAGTTGGATAACCTGCAAATGAGAAACTAATGTTGGTGTTGTCAAAATCCTTCTTTGTATAAATGGAATTGTGTTTGAGCATCATGAAAAAAGGCAGAGAAAAATCCAGTTCTCCCAAGGGAGCATTCGACTACTTTAACGGATACACCGCATTTTCTCTTCCTTTCATGCTCAATTCCATTCATCCTAAACTATTCTACTTTTGAAACAAATGCTACAGAGGTCCTGTAGCAACAAACTCTGTTGTATAAATAAAGTCTAAATATAGACCACAGTGCACTAAATAAGGCAAGCAACCTGGAAGACTCCTATTTTTAATCCAGAGTTTATATGCTTTTCTTCTGGACTGCTACTAATTACAGACAGTTATGATTAAGTTGCACACAATGATTTCTCTTTCTCCTAAACACAGGTTATTAAATCAATTTTTCTTAATAAAAAATGAGATAATTCTACCATTGTAATTACTTCAAATTAATTTCTAAATAGTCTATTTTCTCAACACACTCTTTATCATTTTATTTTTGTCAATCTGCCATGGAAACTCAGTGGGTTTGAAAAATCTGAGTTACTTTGTGACGCCTGCAAATTGTGTCCCATCGCTACCCATCTGCTTCTTCCTGATTCTAAAGAAAAATTAGTATCAGGATGCAACAGTGCTATAAGTATTCTTCTGTAAAATCTTTTTGCCCTGTTGAAAATAATTGTCACTACTGCTCTCAAGAGAATGTTCACAGGTGAAAAGGTATTAAAATAAAGGAGAAGAGTATTATTTACTCACCGAGTGTAGTATGTCACTGCTTCCACATAATCCCCACTGGCAAAGGCTTCATTGCCCTTTTCTTTTTCCCGAGTAGCAATAAAGATCTTCTCTTTCTTTGTCATGCCTATAAAAAAAATTTATACTTGTCACAACTAACAGCTTGCACACATGCAAACAAAACACTGTCATCAGATAAAATACTTTGAATGTCATATTCTTTATATTATTTTTAAAAGATCACGGCTACTTAAAAGACAAATTTGTAATACACTTTCTATAATAAAAACCCAGATCCTTCTGATATGCCTACAGTTCTGCATACAAGATGAAAGTCATTGGTTAACCTCTCGCACTGCATTATAATAGCAGAAGTGTGCTTTTTATTTTTTCCTTACCCCTTTCAACCTACACAAAATAAAAACATTTTAACCGATTATTAACACCAAGATCATAGAATCATAGAATTGCCTGAGTTGGAAGGGGCCTTCAAAGGCCATCTAGTCCAACACCCCTGCAGTGAACAGGGACATCTACAGCTGGATCAGGTTGCTCAGAGCCCTGTCCAGCCTGACCTTGAAGGTCCAGCCTGATCTGAACCTGTGCCAGTGCTTCCCTACTCTTATTGTAAAGAACTTTTTCCTTATATCTAATCGAAATCTTCCCTCTTTTAGTTTGAAACCATTTCCCCTTGTCCTATCACAACAGACCCTGCTAAAGAGTCTGTCCCCTTCTTTCCTGTAGCCCCCCTTTAGATACTGAAAGGCTGTCAGGTCTCCCTGGAGCCTTCTCCAGCCCTCTCAGCCTGTCCTCACAGGGCAGGTGTTCCACGCCTTGGATTATTTTTGTGGCCCTCCTCTGGACACGCTCCAACAGGTCCATGTCCCTTCTGTACTGAGGACTCCACATCTGGATGCAGTACACCAGGTGAGGTCTCACCAGTGCAGAGCAGAGGGGCAGGGTCACCTCCCTTGCCCAGCTGGCCATGCTGCTTTTGATGCAGCCCAGGATACAGTTGGCTTTCTGAGCTGCAAGGGCACACTGCTGGCTCATGTCCAGCTTGTCATCCACCAGTACCCCCAAGTCTCTTTCAGCAGGGATCTGCTCAATCCTTTCGTCCTCCAGCTTGTATTGATAGTGGGGGTTGCCGTGACCCAGGTGCAAGACTTCACTCTTGTCTTTACTGAACCTCATGAAGTTCTCCTGGGCCCACTGCTTGAGCCTGTCTAGGTCCCTCTGGATGGCATCCTGTCCCTCAGGCGTGTCGACCGCACCACACAGCTTGGTGTCATCTGCAAATTTGCTGAGGGTGCACTCGATCCCACTGTCAAAGTTACTAATGAAGATGTTAAAGAGGATCAGTCCCCTTACCAGTGCAGACCCCTGAGGGACACCACTCGTCACCAGCCTCCATCCAGACATTGAGCCATTGACCACTGCTCTCTGGGTGCGATCTTGCAACCAGCCCTTAACCCATCATATGGTCCACCCATCAAATCCATATCTCTCCAGTTTAGAGAGAAGGATGTTATGGGGGACCGTGTCAAAGGCCTTCCTGAAGTCCAGATAGATGACATCAGTGGCTCTTCCCTTGTCCACCAATGCCGTTACACTGCCACAGAAGGCTACTAGGTTGGTCAGGCAGGACTTGCCCTTGGTGAAGCCATGCTGGCTGTCACAGATTAGATTTTTAAATCTTCACTCTCCGTTAACCTCCTAAGAAATTCTAGCATCATTATGAGCTGAAAAATAAAGATACCTCTATAATACAATTTGATTTGTATTCTCACTCTACAATACAGTATTACAATCAGAGAAAACAAATCTGTTTCTAAGACATTACCAGTTGTGTCTATTTTCTTTTCAATCAGAGGTAGACTTGGCCTACTAAAGGATCTTGGTTTTGAGTTATTTTCTTCACCACCTTCATCAATTTTAGAACACTCCTTTTCCACATCGAACCTTAAATTGATAAAAATAACAAATACAGTAACGTTGCAGAGCAGAAGTCTTCTACTTCTAGAAAGGCATGTCGTATTTCCATTACAAACCAGAGGTAAGCAGGCATAAAGGTGCTGTTCAATTATCCATGACTAGTTAGCAAAAAGATGTTTTAGTCTTGTCTCCTTTCCTGTATGATTGTTTCTGTTTCTCCTGTATATATATAATATTATATATATACAAAGTAATATATATTCATCTTCCTCCTCCTTTCTGGTTAAAAATAAAAACAAACAAACAAACAAAAACACTCCACAGGAAAATAAATAAACAAACAAATAAAAACAAGCAACATCTGCCTCCCCTCCTCACCATCTCCAAAACAAGACAGGTGAAATTTGTGAAGCTGTATCTTCAGCCCCAATTCAAGTCCTGTCAAACACCTGTGTTAACCTTTGTGGAAAATACCACAGAAATGGCTTTAAAGTATAAATTTGAGAGATTTCAAAACAGTCTCAGGCACTTCCAGGGTTACTGTGAAGCAGGCTTTGAAAACATCGTTAGGAATTTATATTAAACAAAGATTGCTGCTATAATCCCATAAAACAAAGACGGTAATAACTGATCCCTATACTACACTGCTTTTCTGTTTATGACTTAGTGAAAAATAGCCTTTGCTTTCCACTATAAACCGAACAACCTGAATAATTTTTTTCTGAAATAGAAACATAATTCTGAAAACGTACACAACTCAAAACCTTCTCAGGCAAGACTAATTGTGCTCCTTTTAAAATCTGATCTTTTGGTACTTTTACCATCTTTATTAGAAATTAACCACATTTCAAAATAAACATCTTTAAGTAAAAACTTTCTTGTTTAGAAATCATCAAAACAACTTCTGTTTCAGTACACCCATAATATCCAAAACAAATACACTTTCTAGGAAAATCCACTACTATCAGCATGTTAAAGGACTTAAAGGTTCAACACGTGCATAAAATTGTAAACAACCTGTCATCCAAGTAGGGAGGGGAATATGCCACCATTACCATCTTTCAAAAAACCAATGAAATACAAAAAACTGAAATACAAATGTTTAACATACTTGTCCCATTCACTGTAATCCCGGGGTATGTTTTTCCTGTTTCTTTGTTTATTTTGTAACTTTTCCTTCTGAAAAAGAAACAGCCAGCCTTTAAGATAATTTTCAAAAGAGGAAAAAATCACAGCCCTTTTTTTTTTTTTTTTTTAAATTTGCAATACATATCTCTACTAATTAACACTGCTCATGACAAATATCAGCACGGTTTTCAAAATTTCATTCATCTTGTTTTCTGGATTTGCTGCATCCTTGTAATCAGACTTCCTCTCCACTGCCCTGCTACACATTACAGAGGCAGTGGACAGAACTTTCAGAGAGGAGACTGCTCTCCCTAATGAGTATCTTGAGCCGCCGTCTCCCAAACCATTCCTTCAACACAGCAAGGAGCCTCACAGTGAAATGTTTAAAACTGAGACTGAATCAGAACCTCACGTTAGGTTTGCATTCTCCTGTGAATTACAATGCGCAGATCCCAACAGCCCCTAGAGGCTTCTGAACAAACTTAGTTTGCTTTGAGTTCTGGATAGCGTCTGTACTTCTCTGACACACTTCAATCAACCTAATTCCCAAGAAGATTTACGCTCATCCTAGCTTTCAGACAAGCTCCTTCACTGATATTTGCCTTACTTAAAATTTATTCTTGGGACAATTTATCTTTCGACAGACAGTCAATAACTGACCTAGCTGACACATGCAGCCCGCCTCCTACCCTAATGGAACGTATTGCCACAGCTGGCACCGCTGGCATCTCTTCTTCCTCTGTCATCAGACTGTTACTGATACGTCCCTCCCTGCTCACTGACTTCAACAGCATTCAGCAGCAAGGTGTGGTTCCAAACAGGATTCCATCGTGGTACAGCCAGTTCAACATATTCCCATCTTCTCTTGGCTGCCTGTTCAGTCTCCTCTTATCTTGCAATCCATCTCTCACCGAGTCAGACCAGTCCAATTGTTTGCAGGACTGCAGACTTACAATTGTCTGTGTTCAAATAAACTATTTGACTGAGATTACAGTGCAACCCCGAAATATCTCTACCAGTGCAACTGAACCAAAGAAACATGCAGCAGCCTCTAGAACTAGCTGCACCAGTGGTGACACTGGTACAAGGAAATACTTCTGCAGTTGAATATAAGCACCTCAATTTACATCATGCAAATGTGACCCTTCCTATAAACACTCAGAGCTCCCTGTAATGCCAAGGGTACATAAACTTCTGTAGTATGGGACTTCAGAATTACATGTAATGTTCTGAGTTGTTCAAGAAGCAGACAAAATGACTGATGCATGTTTGGAGAAGCTAACTCCTAAATACGGCTTCCTGGAATATGACATTATTATGTGTGTATTCTGGGGTATATTACCAACTTTGAAATCTTTTAAATGTTAATCCTCTTCAAACCAGAAACACACAGCATAAATGAGCATAAATATGGTTAAACTCTGGGAAGAAAACTCACGAAGTATTTAAACAAATGCAGCTTTAATACAGCAATAGAACCACAGTGTATCTTTCAACGGAATAAGGCAGAAGAGTTGACTCAGTTTCAAAACTCCTTCAAACTAGGTCTCATATTCTTGGGGCCATTGTAACCAAATTGTGGCTCTAGCAGAGTGAGGAATACTCCATCAGTAATATTTCAGTCTGTCATTCAAGAGCCTCTCATGAAAAAGTTGTCTGCATGCTGTGTTAACTTTTCTCTGGTTCCTGGTATTACAAGCAGAAAAAAAAAAAGAAAAACTCCCTCTGCTGTTGTCATATTTCTCACCAAAACTCACAATGCATGGACCCCCCAGGGTCTGAAGCCACTGAATAATTTCAGGACCAAAAAACAGAGTACGGACTGGATTGAGTTCAGCTGACAAAGAATTTGGCCTCAGTTCTTCTCTGGGCCCCTTGTGATGGTCTGAGACACTACTTTTCTGTGTCAGCTAACCAGTGTTCTTTTTCTACTTGGAGTATGCAGAACAACATGAGGGCTGTACAGATGACATGACGGTGGAGCTTCAGAAAACAGATGGTGGAATGTGTGTTGCATGCCCTGCACTGTAGCACTGTGTTTGGCAAAGGAACCCATGTCTGCTGAAACCTCATCCACACAGTCCTAAGGAAGCGATTATTTCTAAACCCATGCTTGCAGGACACGCTTTAGTTCTGTCCTGGAGAAAGCTGAGGCAGCAAAACTAATGACTAAGCAACATGGACAGTCAGAAATACCCAAGTTGTCTCCCCAGTCCTCTTTTATTCTGCAGTACAGGTGTAACCTCTACTAGGCAGTGTGAAATAAAAACAGAGGTGTTAACACAGAAACTTCTGTGAGAGGGAAATTTTGCAATAAAATTCACTCCTAGTTTATTCATTTGAGGAAAATCCTTCCCATAAATTCACACCAGTAAAAAGAAAACACTGTATCCTCCAAAAGGAACCTAGCTCATAAGCTGTAACACCACTCTGAAATGTGAATCAAGCACATAAAAGGGTGTTTAAGGAGATTTGCTTCTGAAATGAATTCTTGGTCAGGATTAAAACATAATTACAAGACGCACGCTAGTACTAAACAGGCAGTTTTGCTGAGGCATCGGTCTCCTGCCAGACAGCTTAAAGGTTTTTATTTTCTGATTAACAAAATAAATCTAGTGAGCGATGCTCAACAAATACAAGTTCTTACAAAAGGAATTTCCTGATTTTAGAAAGACATATTTAACATACCTTTGTAAAAATAAAGCTTTAGAAAACTGGAGATACCTGGAAAGCAGAAAGACAGCTGCTGGAACATCGAACAGGAGGCAAGTTGTCTTGTTCTTCATGCAGCGTGTCAGTTCTCAAAAACTCCGGTTTACAGTCCTCATCATTCATTTCTGCCACCCAGCTCTGAAAATAAAGATTTGTATCTTAAAGCAGAAGAAGTGATATAGATCATAGTCTACAACAACCCTAACAACCACCTTCATAATACAAAGCTCTTAACGGGGAAAAGCAATTAAGATCAAGATTTAAGTTTAAAATCAAGCTTAAAAAGCTTAAATGTAAGCTTAAGTTTCTTCTCTAAGTTGAAAGGGTTATTTCGGTTAATCACTTTGCCAGTTCAAGGGAATTTAATGATGAACACAGTAACGTCCACACCTTCCTTTATCATTTTCTAGAGTCAGGAAAGGGGAACCATTATAAAGAGAGATTTGCCAAGAAAGAAGTAGAAGTGCTTTTATTCATTCAGAAGCACTTGGAGAATCTTCCTTAAGGGACTGGAAATAAATAATCTCAAACAGAAATAGTGTAATATGATTAGAACAAGCTACAAACAAAGTTGCCTGTAACTTATCCTCAAGGTTTAGAATGCAACAAAAAGCATCCACCTACTTTCTCATACAACCTATTTTAAAAATAAAGTCATGTTTAACTTCTCACAAGATTAATTAAGATTAATTAGCATTACCTCAATGAATATAAAAAAACACAACCGAATCCTTCTATCATTCTATCATTTCCTCATTTAATCAAATAATCACATTCTACTTAAGCACAAGATGAGGCTGAACAATCGCTCCAGACTAAGATGTCAAAAGTGATCATGTTACCGATTGCTACGAACTAGTAATACTGTACCATCAGGTCACCATGAATCTCTTCCCATTCTTCAGCTGTAAAATCAGCAGCTGTGGCTGCAGGCTTGTCCTTTCTGAGCACTCTGCTCCCTGGATCTAAACCCTCAATACGCTTTTCGCAGAACAATGTCAGGTCAGGATAACATCCCTCCTCGCCAGACCTTGAAAATAAACAGATAGAGATGTTACAAAAGAACTAAAGCATCGTTCAACCCCCACAAATCTCCATACTTTTCTGCACACTACTGTGACCACAGAGGACCGTTTTCCTGTTGCAGTTGAATTCTGTCATCTCCTAATAGCTTTTTGATCAGAAAATTCCGGTTAGTTAACCTTCAGCCACTTCCCAGTGGACATACGTACACAGTCCACAGTGCTCATACAAAACGTTCCTGTCATTTTCAGCCAAAGTTGAACAGGCATCTGAAATTACCACGCACAGGAAGGACAGCATCATGACAAAACCAAAAGCCAGCAGCAACATTTGAGAAAAAGCTGACATTCATTTATCAAACCTCTTTGGTGGGTTAAAAGCAGACTTGAATTTCAGGACACTTCTAACATGATTACTTTAACAATGTGTTTTAATTTCTAGCTTTTGAATTAGAAAGTCACAAAGAGGTTGAAGAGAAATACAATATTTAGGAGTAAGTTCCTTTGAGTTTTACAGAATGGGAATAAAATTAGTAACAAAGTTAAGAAAATATAATGTTTACCTTAGTACCCTGAGAATCTTTTCCAGGTGTTTAACATCTGTGCATTTTTCAATGAACTTGTAGTCCAGATGACCAATAGGTATTTGATATGTTTTAGTGGTTCCTTGGTCCAGCAAAGACGGTACTGACTCATCCCCCATAACTAAATATTAAAAGAAAAAAATTTTCTAGGCACTTAGTTATATTCTGAAGCAATGCTAATGTAAGGAATAGCTCTGGTTATGCCACAAAGTAATATTTATGCAGCAGAACTATTGCCACAGATGAAGAATTTCCAATTTGAAGACCTCATCACACACACTGTTCTTGACAGAGGTCTACTGACAGAAGTATGCTTACATGTAAGACTTATGTAGAGCTGTTTTAGCTAAGCAGGACAAGTCAGAAAGTCTGCTTAAAGAAAAGTTACCATATTTATGCCTACCTCACTCCCTACCTCTCTTTAAACAGGTAGGGCATTACTTATTATAAGCAAGTAGTGCTTAAGATGCTCAGTTATTTTAACAGGTATGGTAAGGGCAGCTTGCGAGTATGTGAGAACAACTGTGTGTGGAGATGAACCTAATCAAAACAGCTGCGTTCTAATGTGCATAGTTACACATATTAGTCTGCAGTAGCACGAGATACTTATTATACAGCATCATTTAAATAATATCTGGTGGTAATTAGGTACAGCATAAAGACAGGATTTTGCCCCGAGAATCTGAAGGTTTAGTACAAAAAAAAAAATATGTGTGGAGAAGCAAAGGAATCCAACAGTGGAAAGCAGCAGGCTCTAGTCACAGGAATACAGACGCTGACACAGTTCCACCAGGAACCA
>VXAV01002604.1:218817-233559 GCA_013399715.1 Alectura lathami | reverse complement strand
GGCCGGTCCTGGCCTCGCGGGCAGCGGGAGGCGCAGGGATACGGGTCCCTGTGGCTGTTACAAATACAGGCCCCTGTTTGTATTTACTGGTACCGTGCTTGTATTTCATTCGCATTTTGTTAAATACATTTTCTGTTGCTATACCTGTAAATAAAGAAGCTCTTCGGGCTTAAGAAATTATTTGACTTTGGAGAGTTTATTTCTTTCTGAAATAGGACAGTTGGGGTTTTGGCTTTCATAAAACATCACCAGTTGGTTTTCAGCGTAGTATTTTATCTAGCCTAAAGCAGGCAGACCCTCTCCCACTTTGCCGAGCCTGCCTTCCGTTACCCTTCACTGAAACGCACCCGCACGTACTCCTTCGCAAAGGAATCTCCCTGCACGGATAACGCTGAGGTAACGCCCGACGCGTTTACCAGCATCATTAGCACTATCATCCAAGTTTGGATCTGGATTTGCAAGCATTTAAGTAGGCTAAATCAGCATCAGGCACACTGCAGCAGTATTTTGTAATACATGAGTATGAAGGATATTTTTGTATTACTTGAAATGTTCTGAACAGGAAAATGGATGCAAAGACTTGTGGTTTATCAATACAAAATAACCACTCCTTACTACTGATTTATGAGAAATCACCTGAAAAGCAAAATGATGTTACTTTAGTTCTGAGCCAATACCCAAAGTATCTTTGTACTACAGCCCTGCTTCTTCTGGTGCGTACAGCCAAGTCACAAAGCAGTTTGGGAGTTTCTGCTTACGTCTGCTTCTTAATTTTTATCCTGATTGGGGTGCTCCCAAATCCATATTTCAGGCCTAATTTTGTGTAGCCTTCGATATATTTTCAGTGGGATTTATTCAAACCAAGATTATTTTATGTAGTTCATAGGAGCCCAAAGAACATTTAAGAAAGTTGAAATGCAAACAAGGTTTAATGAGAGCCATGAAAACAAGGTTAACTCAACTCAGAAATGAATATCAATGAATTTAACACATTGCCACACACTCTGACTAAAATTTAAGCCACAGTTTTAGAAATCTGTTTCTAGAAAGTAGTATAGACAAAATGGTGGCACTATGATCGTAATATCACAGGGAAGTTTAATATTTCAGTATCTTAGAACACTAAATTATGCATTTGTACACCAAGGGATTTACAGAGCAAAGTTATCAGAAATATTAAACTGCAGTATAAAGTCATATATCTTCAGGTCACGTCACCGGGCATCAAAAACCACCACTGGAATAGTGCAGTTAAAGAAAAATGTGTTTTGGTAGAAAAAAAAAAAAAAAGCAGGGAGAGGAAAGGAGTCTGGGTGGGGACAGAAGGATTGAATGCTTAAATCTAAAGTCACAAGTAACTGTACCAAAGCATTTCAGAAATACTTTATAACTAACCTCACAACACTTGTCTTTTTAAAAAGGCTGCATAATATCAACCCATTCACAGTATGTCACACAAAATCATTATTATTACCGTTTTCATAAAAAAAAAAAAAGGAAAAAAGAGAGAAAGTACTAGGAAAACAGGTCCCCAGTTACACTCCAGACATGTCCCTACAGCAGTAGGATGTGTTGATTTCTGGCCTTGAAGGATTCTTGCATCACTACAGACATTTTCCATTTCCTTAGATGTCTTGCCCCCACTCCCAGCTTCCCAAATGCATTCAGGTGCCTTTGTAAAAGGATACATCTTTTTGTTCTCTTCTTGTACATTATCCTGTACCCACATTCTCTGCATCTGATAGGATCTCTTGCCTTTATTTCATTTTCTGTATGACATTCTGATGTGATGGAGGAGGAGAATGAGAGTGGGTAAACAAAAACAGCATTGTAAAAGCATAGGTAACTTCCAGAAGTCAGAACAGTAAAACTATTTATGTCAAACAAAGCAGAAAATAATTGTAGTGGATTTGTATAAAGAACTGAATGATATTAAGATACTGTGCAGGAAAAAAAGTTTCAGAGTCTTTTAAAATGACCACGCAAACTCTCCAATTTTTATGTTATTAACTTATGCACAGGAAAGAGAAAATTTGACTACTGCACTTCAGTAAAAGCTGAGTGCCCATGCTGTGCTTCCAAACAACACTGTCTGCAGGATGCACTAGATAGAAGTTCTGCTGCTGCCCTCTGGAGATGCAGGACCTCTGCACAGCAAGAAGCTCTAGTGAATGATTGCTACCCACATGTATTCTGCGATTGTGGTAGCATCATTGCGTAAAGCTTAAAGGGTCACCAAGACCCACAATGCAATTTTGTGGGTTTCTGTACTCTGCAGTACTGTGGTTATGCATTCATCATTATTAGAACACCAAATCTCCAGCAACGAATATAAAAAAAAATCACCAGTGTCTTGTCTTTACCTCCACAAATGTAAATCATTGGCTGCTGCTTTGGAGGCTGAACATCCTTCTGTGAATCCATGTTCTAAACAAAACGAAACAAACCAAATACACATTTTTGTTATTGGCTTACCCAAATATTTCAGTATCTCCATCTAAAGTTAACAGAAGATGAAGAGCTTCCTTGGAAGTAAATACAAACAAATTCCATCCCTATTTGATGCACATGACTTAGGATGATTCACATTGGAAAAGGCTTCAGAAACTCATCTGGCTCAACTTCCCCCTCAAACAGAGCCAGATCACGTTGCCCAGAGCTTTACCAATCTGGAGACTGCACATCATTTTATATTAAAGAGAATTTCAAACACTACAGCTCAGTGAATACTATTTTCTTCCTTCCTTCCTGCTGGTGGTAAGACTTTTAACCTTGCTGGAAACAGAAAAATAAATCAATTAATGTATTACTCGTGTAACAACAGTGCTGTCATAAGCAAGATAAGCCTTGTTGTATTTTTCCACTCTTGTACAACAGTAGATACTGAAATCTACCTTTCACTGATCCTCAGAGAAGACTGTAGTTAAGAGTAATCAGCATTAAAAGAGGGGCCAGAGAGAAGAAATTCCACCCTCAAAATCCTAACATAGGTATATGCAACTACCAAACTGATCAACTGTTAGATAACCCAGTGGTACGCTCCAAGCACCTCTTAATGCCCTGTTGAAATGATTCAGCCTTACTTGGAGGCAAGCATTCCTTTACAGTGTCAGACATCTACTCCACAAACATTTCGAGGAGTTTTAAGCAATCCTAATCTAACATGTAAATATTGTTGCAAGCATATATTTAAAGTTGTTACTGTAGAGAAAGCAAACATTTTTTTTTCACCCTGTGTAAATCTAAGATAGAATGCGAATACGTCCTTGTACCTTTTATTTCTTTTTGAGGTTGCTGTTTCTGTGCTGTGCTCACTGACACAGAGGACTGGAATTCTGTTGTCACTGAACAGCCTTCACAATGCTTCCTTGTGACTCCTGGAAGCTTTAGGTAGAATGGCTTGGGTTGGAAGGGACCTCAGAGACCATCTAGTTCCAGCCCCCCTGCCGTGGACAGGGCTGCCAGCCACTAGCTCACTAGATCAAACTGCCCAGGAACCCATCCAGCCTGGCCTTGAACACAGCCAGGGATGGGGCAGCCACAGCTTCTCTGAGCAAATTTCACTTAATTCCCCAGTATATTTCCCTGTTCTTCACAGTTTGTTTCAGCATAAGTGCACTAGTGGCTTGAGAACAGGAAAGCTTGACAGAAATGTGCCATCCTTTCTTTCTGATAGTCTAATCAGCAAATGCCAAATCCCTTTGTCAGAACTCCCATTATGCCATTCCCTTCAAGATATTCAAGATAATCCGTTAAGCTCTACAGCTTTTAAGTAAGGTTTTGCTCTACTGTTATCATAGTGGCACCTTAACATACATGCATTGCTATCGTTTTGTATCAGTACATCACAGTAAGATACCGGCAGTTGTCCCTTGGCACTTGAAAACAGCAGCATCTTCAAAGTGAGCTGGACTAAGGAGGACCAGCCATCACAGTTACAGCTGTCACTGGAGGTAGTGCTGCTGATGCAGCACAATAACTCAGCTGCAAGAGACAGCAATGAGCTATGCAGGTCCTGCCCAACCAGCCTCACCTCCTTCTATGGCCAGGTGACCTGCCTGGTGGATGAGGGAAAGGCTGTGGATGTAGTCTGCCTAGACTTCAGTAAAGCCTTTGACTCTGTCCCCCACAGCATTCTCCTGGAGAAGCTGGCAGCCCGTGGTGCTGAAGAGTGGGTGCACTCTTCGATGGGTTAAAAACTGGCTGGATGGCCGGGCCCAGAGAGTGGTGGTGAATGCAGTTGAATCCAGCTGGTGACCCGTCACAGGTGGTGTTCCCCAGTACTGGGGCCAGTCCTGCTTAACATCATTACTGATGATCAGGATTAAGGCACTGAGTACACCCTCAGTAAATTTGCAGATGACACCAAGTTGGGAGGAAGTGTTGATCTGCCTGAGGGCAGGAAGGCTCTGCAGAGGGATCTGGACAGGCTGGATAGATGGGCTGAGGGCAATTTCATGGGGTTCAATGAGACCAAGTGTTGGGTCCTGCGCTTTGGTCACAACAACCCCAAGTAACGCTACAGGCTTGGGGTAGAGTGGCTGGAAAGCTGTGCAGAGGAAAAGGACCTGGGGGTGCTAGCTGACAGCCGGCTGAACATGAGCCAGCAGTGTGCCCAGGTGGCCAAGAAGGCCAACGGCATCCTGACTTGTATTAGGAATGGTGTGGCCAGCAGGACCAGGGAGGTGATCGTCCCCCTGTACTTGGCACTGGTGAGGCTGCACCTCGAGTGCTGTGTTCAGCTTTGGGCCCCTCACTACAAGAAGGACACCGAGGCCCTGGAGCGTGTCCAAAGAAGAGCAACAAAGTTGGTGAAGGCCCTGGAGCACAAGGCTTATGGGGAGGGGCTGAGGGAACTGGGGCTGTTCAGTCTGGAGAAGAGGAGGCTCAGGGCAGACCTTACTGCTCTCTGCAACTGCCTGAAAGGAGGCTGTGGTGAGTTTGGGGTCGGCCTCTTCTCCCAGGTAACAGTGATAGGACGAGAGGTAAAAGCCTGAAGCTGCACCAGGGGAGGTTCAGGTTGGATGTTAGGAAAAACTTCTCTGAGAGAGTGGTCAGGCATTAGAACAGGCTGCCCAGGGAGGTGGTGGAGTCTCCTGCCCTGGAGGCATTCAAAAACGTGTAGATGTGGCACTGAGGGACATGATTTAGTGGGCATGGTGGTCATGGGTTGACGGTTGGACTAAATGATCTTAGAGGTCTTCCAACCCTAATGATTCAATGATCTCCAGCGAGGTGCCATCATTGAGCTGGCCGCCACGAACCCAGCAGCTACGGCACCGCCAGGCTGACAGCCAGAAGGCACAGGGACCCCCGTCCGCTGGAAGTAACTCACCGCGCGGACTCCAGCCACGCTAGCGGGGCCGCCAGACGCACCTGCGGCAGAAGCAAGCCCTTCACGTCCCCCTCAGACCCAGGCACCCCCCGGCCCGCCCCAGCTCAGCGCCAGCCATGCCCCCTCCCGCAGGCCTTCTCCACTCACCCCGCACCGCGGAGGAGCCGCTCTCCCGCACCGGCCTCACCGTCCCTTCGGCGCCGGCTGATGACGANAAGGAGGAAAGCGGCGGTAACCTGGGCTTGGCGTTGGTTCCGCCGAACCCGGGGAGGAGAAGGCTCCCGGGACGCCATACAGGCGGTATACGTGCGGGAGCACCGACCTCTCGTACGAGTAGGATGTTTCCTAAAAGGGAAGCAGACGACTGCGTGTTTAGCTCAAACGAATCCTGCGACAGCCGTCGTCGTACGACGGCAGAGGTTTCAAGCCGCTGAGGTGTTTTACCTTACTGTCCTTTTTGTTCTCAGAAATAGCTCATTTAAGATCCAAGGATCTCGGTATCCTGCGGGCTGTGCCAAGTGCTCCCGCACTGGAACGAAGGTACAAGCTGCGATGCTATATGTATTTTACTTGTAGGATTGTATTATGGAAAAAAAAAAAAAAAAAAAAAAAAAAAAAACTCAAGTTTCGGCGATTCCAGTATGTACTGAACGGAAATAGTACAGGCGAAATTCCAGACGGTGCCAGCTGCTTTCCTAGTCACTGGCTCAGCCTCACCGGTGGTGTAAACGCTGAACGTTCAGTGGGCATTTGTCGGATTACGTTTGCTCAATTCCGTAAGAACTATTCCTGGAAAACATTTAACAAATACTGTTTTGTAAACATGCCACTTTAAAGGAGTTCATCGTTCCAGAGACTCCCTAGTTTAAAGAAATATCTCTTTCTGAATATCGAATAAAAAATGTTTCCAGAGGAACCGGATGGGCTGATACCTACAAGGTTTTCTCAGTGGTAATTTATTGATGTTTTCGGAGTAGCCAATCACCTACAGATAAACTGTAGTCACGTAAAATAAACTTGAGGAACAAAAAGTATTTGCAGTTTTCCTCATTTTGTATTTAAGGTGAATGTAACAAAAATACGCTTACGGTTTTAGACAGCTCACCTGCTTCGCCGTGCTGCTGTGTACAAATAAAGCTAAATGTAACTTCTGAGCGCCAGAATAAAATACACGCAGGAAAATCGATACTTGAATGGCAGTGTTATGCCTGGTGGTTCTCATTCTCCCCAGCCTCTACTGCCTGTGTCCTTTACCGCGATCCTCGTAGATGTGAGCTGGTGCGAAGAGTTCTGATCAGAGGAGAAAACAACAACAACAACAACAACAACAACAAAAAAACCAGGAACGATACCTTTCTTTAGTAATGCACACAAAGTAAATAACATCTCGGAAGTAAACAAATAAAAACCAACTGATACTATTTCTCGTAGCTTGTTTTATATTTCAAAACGCATTTGTCGAACCGATACTTTAAACCCGGCTTACTAATCATACCACCGCGAGAAATACACTTAATTATGTGAGAATGAGGTCTCAAAGTAGTCATGTGTTTGCTAGATTATTTCTATCGTTTAACTGTTTCCCTGAGAGGAAAGAAGGAAAAAAAAAAAAAAAAAAAAAAAAGTGTTACCAGGTCTTAAAACCTCGCTGACTTTCGCCGGTTCCGTTTATACCCGCCTCCCTCGAGGTGAAGCCCCGTTTCGACGGGCTGATGAGCGCTGGTCCTTGAAGCGGGAGTTGTAAATGTGCTTCAGGATGCTCCGAGGGCTGGGAGCCTGCGGGAGACCGCCGCTGTCCCGCGGAGGAGAACAAGCCTAGGGGAGGGCAGGAGGGGTGGGAGGTGTAAGGCGGGGTTTGGGCTGCGGTGTGTCTGGGGTTCCTCTGAGACGGGAAGGGAACGCCACCGCAGCCTAACGTTAGCAGCGTGAGCGAGTTGTGCGTTAGTTTGTTTTAGAACTGATGTCCTCGGGCTTTTATTTATTTATTTATTTATTCTGTGTTTGTGTACTTTTTGGTGTGATGCTTGTGTGCGTTACATTAAACGCCACAAGTCTAACTCGTTAAATTCCCTGCGTATTTTTGACAAAGGTAACTCGGCTCCAGCCGGGTCTGCGCCTTCGCTGTGCCGCCCGCAGGAGCTAGCAAGCTGCCAGTCTCACAGAATAAACACGGCAGTTTGAAAAAGAAATTCTGATTCACGTGAAATAGACACTGCTACTGAAAACCCTTTGGGAAACCCCGGATTCCGTTTCCAAACGTTCCCATTAACTTCTCCTTCTAAAATGGAACGGGGAAATATCCCGGGAGCCTTTATCTTCTCATCCGTAACAGTTACCGCGTAGTCGCACAAACCAACGTTCCCCGTTTGAGCACGGCCCGCGTCCCCCCGCTCTGGACGGGTGACGGTGAAATCCGCCGGGCTGCGAGGCTCCGCGGCCGCCCCGAGGCGACGCTGCCCAGCCGCCGGCCGGCTGCGGGAGGCCGGGGTCGGGAGGGGAAAGGGGAGGGCGAGGGCGAGCCCGGAGCCCACGCACAGGCTTAATTCTGGCGTTACTACGGAAAGCCGCTAGATTTCTGCTTCAGATGTAGGCATTTCTCTTAGAGACACGCTCAACACTTTGAAATCTTTTTCACTTGACAGTGTTTCTGGTGGAGGAAGAAAACTGCAAGCGTACATAGGGAAAGAAGCAGAAAAAAATAGAAATAACTTCTGGCAAATCTTTTTTCAGCGAGGTGAGGGAGAACGATACGCTGCAGAAGGATAACACAACACACCGACGACTTGTTTGGAGACTGCGTGGCAAAGGCCAAACCAAACAGAGCAGCTTTCTCCATGGGGTGGCTGCTGCGAGGCCTGAGGGCAGCCCCGCGTCAGCTGTACTGAGCTCAGAAAACGCAGGCATCCAAATATTTATTAATGGACACATTGAGCTAAATCGCGGTAAACCCTAGGTGACATCTCCTACCCGACTGACAGCTGGTTTAGAGGAAACTATCATTATCTCGTTCGTGAGCCGTCGGGTACAATTGAAGTAATTAACCTGAATTAATTAGCACCCTTATAACTCAAGCCTCGGTGCAGATAATGTTCTGCATCTGTGAGAGCCTTAGGCTGGCCGCGGTCGACTGCGGGGTGCCCCTCAGCCCTCGCCTCCCGCCCCGGCAGGGAGCTGAGGGGGCTCTGAGAGGCGGCAAGGCCTCGCCCCGGGCTCCTGAGGAGAAGTAGAAGGGAACAGGGGGCAGAGGAAGGAAGGGAGGCAGGGACGGCGTCGGGGCGCTTTTAATGGTGGGCTGGGGGGGTCGGGAGCCGCGAAGTATAAAGCTTGGGGGGAAAGGCGAGCCCAGCCGGTGCCGTCCCCTCAGGACACCTCTCTGCCGCCGCCCGGCCCTCGCCCTAGGGCGGCCCCGCTCCCCTGAGGGCGGCAGCGCGGTAGCGGGCGGGGGAGGCAGCGGCAGCGGTTGGTAAAGGCGGGCAGTTCAAATCCAAGCGAGGGAAAGCGGCGGCAGCCGCACGCGAGGAGCCGCTGTGGGTGGAGAGAAGCGAAGCGGCTGCTCACTAAGGGCAACGGGCCCGGGAGCCGGGCGGCGAGCTGCTGAGGCGGCAGGATCCCCGCCTTCTCCAGCCAGCTGGGCGGGGAGAGAGAGCCCCACGCTCAGCTCCCCTCAGGGAGCCCCGCTGCCCTCGGGGTTCGGGGGCCTCTGGGTTCGGTTTCTTCTGCCCAGCGGTTTGCCAGATGAGGAGGTGAAGCTGTTGCTTTGCTTGGGGCCAGCATCCCAGGTGACTGAGGGACTGCCCCTCTCCCCCTCGGTACTGCTGCATAGGTATCCATCAGTTACCTTCGTTGCTGGGTAGGTAGACGTGACAGTGAAAGCATGTGGAGACCAACTGAAAACTTCATTAGCTGTCACCAGACTTGTTGGTAATGTTTCTCTCGTACTTCTCTTTTCTATCTGCACCCCGCCTCACTTTAGGTTGTCGGTAAGGGATTAAACAATACTTTGCATACAATACATTTGCTGTGGAAGATCTTGAATTGCTTCACAAATTGGGGTAAGTTACCCCTATCTCCTGGACAGGATTGGGCTATGCTGTCTTCAGTATTTATGGCTTTAGATCCGGGAGCTCAAGAAGCAGAGTCTTCAGATAAAGTCAGTTTTACTGCAGACAGGATTTCTGTTTAAACAGTTGATAAATTGGTCTTGTATCACTGAAGCTTTGCCTCTATCTGTTTTGTTAACACGACGAACAGTGAAAAATAAGGAAATAAGCTCAGAGAACATCTTGTTAGAAGCAGATTTGTACAGCGTGTATTACTAAAGAATGTGAGAATCAGGAACAGGTGTAATTCCATTCTAGAACTCACGTTATGGGTGCCATTGGGTGCCATTCACAATGCCTTCCAGTAACCGACTTGTCTTTTTTTTTTTTTTTTTTTTTTTTTCCCAATGCTTTGTAAGCCTAGGTTTATCAGGTATTCCAATTCTAGTGTCTGAATCCACTCTTTACTTTAGTTTGGGTCTCTGAACATAAAATGCTTGGTTCTGAAAAGTGCCAGGAAGTTTGCTGTTGTCTTGCAGATCAATTTGAGAACTACAGAATTAAAAATGGATACTAGAAGAAAGTGCAGGTCCTTGTGCTCTTAGTAGATATGCACTTTACTCCTTACTCTGTAACACACTCGCAGTGTGACCGGTCTGTTCTTCCTAGCTTGTCTGTCTCCTGATGTCTAAAATGACATGGCAATACTTTTGGAAATTACTTGAAGATCCTCAAATGAGAAGGGCTTGGTTTCATGTATCAAAACTAATAGATTAAATGTTTCCCCCGATAAAAGGGTGCTTTCTAAAGCAGCAAACAAATCTTTAAAAATTCATTAGGTATCTCTTAGGAATATAAGTAGCATGCTATACTATTACAGGTCTGAAAGGTTCTTCATTTGGTACTAGATCTGTAAAATGACACCTTGACAATGTTTAATGACAAGGTTTAACTGAACCTTGGCTTTCAAAAGTAATACATCTTGGGGGAAAAATATTTATGCAAACCTGTGGTGTGTACTGGTATCTGTTGTAAAGAACTATAACTGATAATAACTACCCCGTGCCTGTACTGCTCTGGCTTCCCTACGGTTTCCCGGATTCACAGAATCAATATAGGAAGCTCAGAGGCTCCTCCTGCTGGACGTTGGCACACTGACGCTGTATGTTTTGCTTAAGGTGTAAACACAACTTTTCCTTTAACTGCCATTCTGATCCCCACTACAACTGCAAAAACTTGTTTTTCGTGTGATTTTATGCTGCTTAGAAACACAAGTAAATACTTTTATATTGCAATATTTGTAAGATTGGGTGACTTCTCTCTGGAAGTGTCTGAGAACAAAACTACTAGCACGCAATTCCTTTGTCGTTTCTTCAGCATGCTGCCTGAACACTTAGTTTGTAAGCCTGCAAGCCTGTATGCTTTTCTTAAATGAGTGTATAGCTTGTCTATATCTAAGGAAAATATTAATATTTTTAAAGGTAAATGTGGGCATGTTTTCCTTTTTTTTTGGAAGGGAGAAGGTTAGGAATATCTCCTGGAGACATTTGGTAATGGCAGTTCTACACAACTCAACACAGGAAATGAGACCTCTACTCTTGTATATTGCACAAAGATAATGCTTTATTACTAGTGCTGGTATCTTTTAGCTTTTGTGAACAATCAACTGAAAAGCAGCGATTAACTACACAGAGGCTTTTCGTACCTCTTTTCTCCTATAAATCTTGTCTTTTAGCTCATGATACAGTGTTTTAAGCCTATTACCTTAAAATGTTGAAGAATTCTGTAGATGAAACACTGGACACTGTCAGTGTAGGACCAACTGCGTGCGTTACCGTTATCCTTGATTCATGAAATAGGTGGCTTGAAGTTATGTCCTCATGTGTCCCATGTACTCTTTTATTTCACCAAGCTAAAAGAAGGAATGAGTAGAAAGCAGTGAGGGAAAACAAGCACAAAGGTAAGGTGCTAGAGTAAGGTGAAAATAAGGTACTGGCAAGAGGTAAATGTGAGAAGGAAAGGAAGCAGGCCAGACTTCTGTCTTCCTTTTCTAATTAAATTCAAGTAACTTTCTTTCCTGCAAGAGTTCTTCTCTATTGTGTAGCATTTTATTTTTTTATTATATTTTATATNTTTTATTTTAAATCTGTTTGATTTCACACTGACCTCAGTATGGTTCCATAGGCCTTTATGGCAGGTTCTGGCAGTCTGTTGCGAAAGGTCTCTGAGCTTGTGGATGTTGCAATCTGCTCACAGTACACAACAAAATAGAATACTTTTTATATTGTATGATCCTAAAGAGTGTCTTCATCACAGGGCAAAGTATTCTGGTTCAACAACCCAAGATCACCACAGGATAATTTCCTCCCCCTTATTCTCCTTGTTTGTATGTGGTGGCTTAGGGCCTGACTAAGTCACTGCTGTTATTAGTGATGACTTAATGTTTGGTGTTTAAGCCATCTACAAACATTCAAATTTTTGTCTGGTCTGAAAATTCAATGAGGATTTCCAGATCAATGTTTCAAAATATGTTCTAGAGGCCAGTGATACAACCCACTAAAAGCTGTCAGTTCAAACTGAAGGTCTCGTGAAGGTTGTTTCTGTGAGAACAACCCTCACAGTGGCATTGTTCATAGTGTCATCTTTATGATTACTGTCTTGCGTGTATAAAGCAGTAACCTACTGCTGCTTGGGGTAGGACGGAGAAACTCCACATATCTGAATGGCATACTTGATTGAAATTTATCTGTGTTCACATAGGAGCACTCTTTCTGTTAAGACTAATTAAAATACTTGTTTTAGTCTATTCTCTTGGTAGATTTGCACATGGCATTTGTTTTTTACTAGGTGTCTTTTGGTGGCTACTTTTGTTTCAGAAATAACACTGCTGTTTTCATTTGCAGAGTCAAAGAGCAAAGAAGATGTCAGACAGTCATTCAGTGATGTTCAATATTCTGAAAAGAAATAGGTTAACATCTCCCAGCAGCAGTTTTAAACACTCCAATTTTATAGACACCTGTTCCACTTCAGTATTTCTGGACAGCAGATGCAATGAGTCACTAAAAGATCCTGACACAGAACACAAAGAAACACCAAGAGCAACGAGTTCATCTTTGCTACAAGAGCATTCTGACAGTATTCATCCAAACACCGCCTGTTCTGTGTCACCATCTATTGAAAATGCAATGAGTTCTGTCTCCTTATCAGAGAGAAGAGAAGCAAATAGAAGTACATATTTTTTTGAAACCCCTAAAGTGGGTAGAAAAGGCTCCTCACTGCGCAGAAGACTGCTTCTGTCCAAGACTGCTCCAGGTGGTGCAGCTGTAGGAAGCTGTGAACACCAAGGAAGCTCTTCAGTGAGCAGCAGGAAAAATCTATTCTCATGTGTTTTGAGCTCTGAAGAAAAAGTTTCACAAACTGCCTCAGGTTCTTCAAAAGATAAAAGTTGCAACACCTTAGCAGCTAGCACCTCAGAAACCGAGGACTCTAGTCCTGATTGCCTGAAACGGAGACTGTCCTTCTCGCAACAAAGGACTTCTACGCTAGATGAGTCCAAATGTAAGGACCCCTTACCGCTGGAAACAGAGTGTTTATCTCCAATCGAGTGCAAGGAGGTTACTGTTAGCAACACTGGAGAACTCAGTGGGAGTGTCCTTACAAGCCTTAGTGAGGGGCTGCTTCAGACTCCTAGTTACAGTGCCTTACCTGAGGCTGATGAGAGCAAGTTCCTGACTTCCATTGATAATCTTGTAGAGAGCTTCAACTTCGACCTGGGCAGTAGAAACACTCCTCCTGTTAAACTGGCGAGTTACCCAGGTCTTTCAACACCTGAGGACAGTGGATATAATTCTCTTCATCTGGACAAATCAGGAGACTTGCTGTCTGATCACGAGGGCTCTTTCCAAGAGTTAATTCAAAAACGCAAAGAAGGTCCCAAAATTCTGGATAGTAAAAAAAAGGCAAGGAAACTTGAACGAGTCAGAAGGCTATCCACTCTTCGGGAACAAGGCTCACAGTCAGAGACAGAAGATCATCTTGGCAGTTCTAATTCTGCTCATTCCTTAACAGAAGAAAGAAGCTTTGTCAGGGAAGACCATGAATCCTGTTTAAAGGAACAGACTAGTGGAGACTTAGCTGCAAATTACAGAGATCTGTCAAGAACTCCAGCTCTGCAAATAGTCCATAAAATTTTCTTGCAAAGACAAATATCAGACCAAAACCAAATATCAGAAAATATCGATGGAACAGAAATAGTTGCACTAGAACATGTTCTTGCTGGACTAATTGGCAAGAAAATGGGCCTTGAAAAGTTAGATATTTTAACTGAATTAAAATACAGAAATTTAAAACATGTTCTTGCTATTGTTTTAGATGCTTTGACAGTGGAAAGTCTATGCAGGTGGGTACTACTGCTGTTTTCCCTCCCTCCTGCCCTCCCTCACTCCCTCCCCTGAAATTCTGAAAATGTTTCTGCAAATAAATCAGAATAACTTCTGGAATAATGGGGATTATAGAATTTATTGGTTGGTGATATGGGGGAAATTAAAAAGGGTTTCCCACAAGTAATCAAGTAAGTCTTTCTATGTGGTTCTCAAAATATACTGTATGGTGGAACTGCAGGGAAAAAATAAAAGTAGTGTGATAGTTTTAAGTTTATTAAGTTTATTAAACCTCTTAAGTTTCAAAACAGTAAAAGCTTCTTCAAACCTAGAAAGTCAGCTCTTCTCATTGCAGGTTTCCCAATAATGCATAGAACTCAACACTTCTAGATTTTTCTTGCATACTTAATTTCCTCAGTCATTTCTAAGCACAAAGACAAAAATGCTTAAAGATTGTTGCTTCATGTAATGTTCTGGATTCATTGAAATCTATAGAAATTGTCATTTACTTCAAAGAAATCAGGGGTGCTGTGTGTTATTAGTTATAAAGCGAAGGAGTAGAGGTATAAAGGCATGGATTTTTCAGAACAATGAACACTGAAATGTGACTTTAGGAACAAAATTAAGTGGCTTATGTGGGAAGAAGAAACTTACTTAATTCTGTAAGCCAAAGGTGTGCTATGTTGCCTATATTGCAATTGTTCACTAGATCCTTTGATGCATTTCTGTGCAAAGGTGAAATTTGTTTAATGACAATACAGTGAACTCTTCTAGTATATAGCAGTAGTCTATAAAATGTCCAAAATAGTGTGTGAAATCCATTGGGAAATCTTAAAAAGACAGTCCTACTGTCATGACTTCTGGGCTACTCTGCAAAGTTGTGAAAGTGGATAACCTTTTTCATTCATTTGTTCCAGCATTTGGAAAGTAAGCAAAAACTGGCGTGAAATTGTTGTACAAGATAAAAGTGCAGATAAGAGGAGAAAAT
>VXAV01002604.1:189556-212356 GCA_013399715.1 Alectura lathami | reverse complement strand
AATGCGTGCTAAAACTAAGCAACCTTCCCACAACTGTTTTGAGTCTGAATTGTCTTAATTCTGTGGACACCTTCAATTTCTGACTAAAGTGCAGCGGCAGCTGTGCGTGTATTTCAGCTGCTCTTCTGCAGTTCTGAAGATAGTGAAGATCTCCTTCCAAAAGCTGCTCAAGCTGAAGCATTGTGTCATGACTAAGACCGGCTGAAGTGGTTGAGGGACAGTGACTTCTGGCACAAGGTGGGTAGTTGGGAAGCAACAGGAGACTAGAGAATAACATTTTCTAAAAGTTCTGTCTATCATTTGGAGTTGCAAGCTTCCTGCAGAATTAGAGAACAGCTCTGCAGTGGTCTTTCTACTTCAGCAATCAGCAAAAATGTGAATTATTATTCTACAGTGCTTGAGCTCCATAAATGGAGGACTCCAATCTCCTGTTCACTGAGCGGACACTAAGTCCCCTAAATCTTGAAGTGTGTGTAACAAGTCAGCCAGGGCATGAAGAACATGCTTCTTAGAAACACTCCATCGTGACAGTACTCAGTGCCTAAATGACCAGTGCATTGGGAGATCCAAAGTTGGTGTCTTACTCTGGTTTGCATCCAGTACATTTTCCTGGCGTATGGCTCGATTGGTGGGAGGCCACTAAGATTGTGACAATAGCAGCGTCTTTCTTTTTAAACATGGAGTTTTACTGTGTTGAGAATGTCTTCTTGTTTAAAAAAAAAAAAAAAAAAAGTACTAGAGAAGTACTCTCACAACATATTGGAACTTCAGGTTTGATTTTCTTTTATCCTTTCCCCACTGTGTGCTGTGCTGTGGACTACAAAAGCTATCATTGGGATGCAGTTATCCTCCAGCCTTTCTGTTGAAGATGTTCAAGTCTTTGCATCCCAAATGGGCACAGCAAGAAGCATGGTATTTTTTTTTTTTTTTTTTGTGAAGGTATGTATACTATTTTCTGCTCTGAACAGAAATGAATTTTAGTCCCTGTTCTGGATGTCTTCTTCAGTCCAAATAATCATAATCATCTGGAGGGCATGTCATACAACAAGAAATGGATGACAAGATGACAGACTAATTCCAGGAAATTAGCTAACTGAGATGTGAATTTATCTTAAGGGTCAAACTGCTTTCCTCACTGAAAATAGACCTTGATTTCAAATGGACACATTTTGATGATGAAAATGTTTTATCACAAGGGGGCACCAAAGACTTTTCTTTCAGAATAGAACTTTTTAAAACATTATTATTATTCTTGCTTTAACCCTTACGCACCAGCTCGATGTTATGAATGCAAAATATTTTGGATAGCTTGAAGCAAGAGCGGCCATAATTCTTGCCCCCAGGAGCTGCATACCAAAATCTTCAAATTGTCAAGGGAAGAGTGGCATCCTGGGAAGCGATTCAGACAGTGCTGCTTCTCCAGGGCCTCCTTTGCAAGATGAAGCTGTGCTGGGCACGCGGCCAGGTCCTGCAGCAACCAGGCAAGATTGGCCTGAACAGGCTCGGTTCCTCTCTCAGCCATGGACCTGGGTCATCCAGCAGTGTCTATGTCAGCCTGGTGCTGGCTGCAAAATGTAACAGTCTCATGAAGTGTCGCAGTTGAATAATTTGAGAACTCATAGTTTCAGCAGCTGCACGTTCTGGGCTTATCACAAAATTGATTTCCCAAATAGAGGAAATGTATAATAATAAAATCCAATATGTTTTTACAAAATATGGGTAATCTACGAGTGCATCCTCCAGCTGTCATCATATTTTAAAATGATAGGGGGGGAAGTCTTATTGTATGCATTTTGTTCATATGTAATTGATGCACTGATAGCTTCAGTGAACAAGAAAGGAAAACCTTAAATTTTCTAAAATCAAAATGGGATTGGGCTAAGTATTCCCATGTAAGATAGCATAACCCATATCAGAATAGTGGCATTTTTTTCTTAGTTTCTGTCTGTCAGATGAAGTCTGGAGTGAGAATTCGTGAATATAGTGTGTTCTTTATTTTTTTTTTTTAATTTTAACTGGGTACTTTGGGAGTCTAGGAGAGAGGCAGGAAAGTAGAATATTTTTTTAATTATATATTAAAAATAGAGGCTGTAACTTTGTGTGCTTTTCTAAAGCATTGAAATCCTAAAGAGCTCCCATTAGTTACTGATTCTTGTATCATTCTTAACACTCATTGTGTTGGCAATTCTCTGTTCTGGAAGCTGATATATATAAATTTTTAATTCTTTCTTCATTTTTTTTTTTTTCTTTGCTGGATGACTCTCCCAGTCTGCTTCCTTACAGGGTTGGACAAGCAGCCATGGCTGTTCAACACAAAGGTCTGTGTTGGCGGTCAGCGGGAGGTGCTGCCTGAAACAGCACTGGTGCATGAATCCACAGGCTGGACACATCAGCAATATCCCACGTGGATAACTCAGCTATTAGCTGGGAATCCTGGCCTTGGGGGCTGCTTTTGACATCTGTTTTCTTGTAACAGCAAGGCTTGAAGGACATGTGTGCATTTACTGTTTCTTGGTGGATATGTGCTACTTGCTGCCGGGCAATGATTTTATCAAGGTGTGTTTTTGGCATTATTGGCATGTTACCGCTGCCTACTGAAGCTGCTTCTTACATCCTTTGGTGGCTAGACCACCTGTTAAGCCACAATCAGGGATCTGATCCTACTTAAACCAAGTGACAGAGGGAAAAAAAAAAGTCAAGACATTTGCTTGTAATACTAAAAATAAGTGGTGGTAAACTTGTAAGTCTTGAACTAGCACTGCCAAAGCATATAACAAAGCATGACTCCAGTTATCTACTTGAAAAATAGAGAATAGACAGTAGCAATGCAATCTTTCATACACAGTGCCAAAATTTCTGATCCATCCCCTTATGGTGAAGCCTCTGTGAGAAATAACTAACAGTTCATTCTGCTCTGTACATCTCGTGGTTCCTTTGAAAGCTATGGTACGTTAACTGTAGTAGGGCTCCTAGTTATAAACTGTCTGCCTTGCTGCGAAACTATTCATTTTTTTTTCTTGCTTTTTTTTTTTTTTAATCTTCTGTGTGGTCTAATAGTTCTTTCCTGGATTTTATGCTATCTTCACAGAATGACTCCATTTCCAATACATTTTTCAACCTGCTCCAACCTTGCTGAATGTCTATTTCTTTCAGTCAAGCGTTAATACTGCTTTCCAAAATTAGAAGAGACACAATGCAATATTCCCCTAAAGTGCTAGCAGTTACATTTTCTCTGAAGCCACTAATACAAATTTCTGAAGGGATCAAATGATTGCAGGTACAAAGTAGGTAGCTGACACATACAAGATAGCAAGAGTACAAATGTGCGTCACAAATTGCTAGGTGGTTCCACCAAATTCCAAATGATTTTCCAGGTATGCCTCTGTATTCTCTTTATCTTTTGTAAGACCCATACTGTGGAGGGGGAAACCAAACTTGAAATCGAGGCTCTGAACTTGATAAGACACCTCTACCCTATCCTGGTGCAATAAGATTGTTAGAGGAATTGGTGGGCCATTGGTGGCACAGACAAACGAGGGAATGTTATCCAGAGACCATCTAAATAGAGAACTTTAGAGGCTGAGCTCTTTGGGTTCATGTTCCCTCTGAGAGTCTCCTTCACTAGTAAAGTGTTGTAATGTTGATAGATCCAAGCTACGTTGCACCTCTTTCTTTACTATTTAAACCTCCTATCTTAAGCGGTTTGTTTTTTCTTTTTCACCTAGGTTATCTTCAGGAATGTTTTTTGTCTCCTTTCCTAGCAAGCGTTTCTCTGCGTGTCTGCACAAACTTTTTCTGCCAGAATCACATTAAACCGTGCTATAACCTTGTGTTTATCAGGCTCAACACACAGAAGCCGTGCCACCACCGCAGCCAGCCTCTGCCATTCCCCTAATAGAATCATTCAAGGTATTAAAAGGCCAGCTTTCTGGCGATGAATTCATGCTTTCCCTTCAGGATTTGTCTCCCATTTTGGCAGTGCTGCAGTCAATATTTAAACAGGTTTCCTAGCAGGTTTCCGATTGAGATTGCATCTGTGAAAGCAGCAAAAACTAAAATGTATGTGGCAATCATCCAGAGGAGAAAGAAAATTATATATAAGTAAGGGTGGATTTTTGTAAAGGTGATAAGTATTGGTGGTGACACATGTTGAAGTGCACATGTATATCTGAGATGGGAAGCTTCTACTGAAGTTAGTGAGAACTGGTTCATAGCTGCCATTGGAGAACCATCTAGATGCCTATCAGTGTTCTTTAATGGTACTGTTAGCTTTGAATGTCATTAGTTATGGGGATGTTCATGATTTCACTGCAGTCATTGACAGGAATCAAGCACAGGTTAAGACAAAAAAAAAAAAACCAAAGTGGACATTTATTTCATAAATATAGTCAAAAATAAGAGTATAGAATAATGTGAAGAGGAGAGAAATGAGCTGAATATTTATTTCCCAAATTCACCAGCTGATGAACTATTAACTGGCAATGTAAAATGAGGAGTGAAAGGTTCTGTTTCTCCAAAGAATCATTTAAATGCATGTTGGTAACTAAGAAAATGAGAAGGTGATAATGATTGCTGACAGATTCTCTGTGAGGCTGTACAGTCCATATTTCCTGATAAGCTTCATCCAAAGTGCAGTCTCTGAAGCATACTACAAAGACAACACAGACTTGAGAGTTTTATACCAAAACATACCAGATGACAGGAGAGGAAAAGACTTTTTTTTTATCAACATGTTTCCAGACTTCATTTCCATCTAAGCTGACTTGTGGTTTCCACCTCACATTAAAACAAACAAACAAACAAACAAACATTCTTCATGTTTCTATTGTTGTTTTTTCTTACAAATTTACAAGCAAGTTTGGAAGTTTAGAAGAATTTTATGTACCAAAGATTATATCTCAACATACATCAGAAAGGAAAAGGGACAAGCAGAAAAGTAGTGAAATACTCCTCTGAACATTAACTTACACATTTCAAATCATACTAAGTAGCTTGGATATAAGACCATACATTGCAATTCTGCTACCTGTAGGGAAGATTTCACTTCACATTTTGTGTCATCTTGTTTTGTATGTTTCTCTCACATATATATCAGGCATACCTGTTTGAAATATTTTATAATCACAGCAGAGCACGTACTGATACACGGCCCTGGGAAACCACATGTTTAAATGTACGTCACTGAGTATTAACGTACTGTCTGCCATGTCTTACTGAACAGACACTACATAGAGAGAGCTTTGTGTAGGAGTGATTAATACTTCATCAGGATACTGCCCACACTAATTGAATAGTCTGCAGCTCTCTTAAGTCTAGGAGATTGAAACTTTATATTTTGCTCTTTGCTTCTGTTGAATATACTTTTCAGACATATCAGACTTTTAGCTGCAGTGCAGATCTTTCCTATGATGATATTCAGAATCTCCTAGGTCTTTGGAAGTACTATTCTTCACTTACATGAAAAACGAAGCGTAACAAAACATGCTAAAAAGCAAATCTGACTATTAGCAACATTCCACCAGGACAATTAGAGATACTATTTTGGTATTTAGTAATTGGAGTTGTGATTAGGCCATTTGGGCTGGCACACAAATAAGTGGAAATACACGTCTGAAGTAAAGATTGCAAAATACCATGTTTTTCCAGGAAATTAAGCCCTTTTTCCTTGCCTCTGTGATGTTTGATTTATTTCTTGTTTTTTTTTTTTTTTTTTTTTTTTTTTTTTTTTTTTGTTTGTTTTTGTTTTTTGTTTTGTTTTGTCTGTTGTCCATTCCAGGACTGTAAGCCATAGTCCCCAAGCACGTGCGTTCCTTCTGTTTTTACTTGATCATGCATTCCATCAAAGTCACGTAGTGATTAAAATAATCTTTTTTCACACCTGTAAGGTATATCTGAAGATGTTGTATTGTTCTGTGAAAGTGGGCACAAGTGATAGAGTTTGCTGGGAATGGTGGTCCATTCTAGGGACTTCTTGAGCACAGGTGACTGATTAGGCTTCTCAAAGGGGCCCTGTATGTACCTTGCACACATGATGTGTTATACAGCTTCTGATCCCAATGGTGTTTATACCAAGCTGCTGGAACCAGTACTGCACTAGAAATATGAAATAGTTGAACTTCTGAGGGAACTTTTATGCCAAAAAACCTTTAAGAGCCAGAAGAATTTAAGCAGTTCTAGGATCAGATACCCACTAAGTAGGAAGTTTTCAGATCCCAATTACGGAACGCCTACAGTCCTCTGAAATCCCCATGTAGGAGCCTGAATTCCTTCATGCACAGCTTTATTTACACATACCAAAAATATGATTTTCTCTTACGTCCCTTGAGCCCACTAGAATCACAGAATCACAGAATGTTAGAGATTGGAAGGGACCTCGAAAGATCATCTAGTCCAATCCCCCTGCCGAAACAGGAACACCTAGATCAGATCGCACAGGAACGCATCCAGGTGAGTTTTGAATGTCTCCAGAGAAGGAGACTCCACAACCTCTCTGGGCAGCCTGTTTCAGTGCTCTGTCACCCTCACTGTGAAGAAATTTCTCCTCATATTTAAGCGGAACCTCCTATGTTCCAGCTTGCACCCATTGGCCCTTGTCCTGTCACTGGATGTCACAGCGAAGAGCCTGGCGCCATCCTCCTGACACCCACCCTTTACATATTTATAAACATTAATGAGGTCACCCCTCAGTCTCCTCTTCTCTAGGCTGACGAGACCCAGCTCCCTCAGCCTTTCCTCATAAGGGAGATGCTCCACTCCCTTCATCATCTTGGTGGCTCTGCGCTGGACCCTCTCCAGCAGTTCCCTGTCCTTCTTGAACTGAGGGGCCCAGAACTGGACACAATACTCCAGATGCGGTCTCACCAGGGCAGAGTAGAGGGGGAGGAGAACCTCTCTCGACCTACTAACCACACCCCTTCTAATACACCCCAGGATGCCATTGGCCTTCTTGGCCACGAGGGCACAGTGCTGGCTCATGGTCATCCTGCTGTCCACCAGGACCCCCAGGTCCCTTTCCCCTACGCTGCTCTCCAACAGGTCAGTACCCAACTTATACTGCTTCCTGGGGTTATTCCTGCCCAGATGCAAGACTCTACACTTGCCCTTGTTAAATTTCATTAAATTTCTCCCTGCCCAACTCTCCAGCCTGTCTAGGTCTCGCTGGATGGCAGCGCACCCTTCTGGCGTGTCAGCCACTCCTGCCAGTTTTGTATCATCAGCAAACTTGCTGAGGGTGCACTCTATCCCCTCATCCAAGTCGTTGATGAATATATTGAACAGCACCGGTCCCAGTACCGAACCCTGGGGGACCCCACTAGATACAGGCCTCCAGCTAGACTCCATCCCATTCACCACAACTCTCTGGCTTCTTTCCTCCAGCCAGTTCACAATCCATCTCACTACCCGATCGTCCAGACCACACTTCCTCAGTTTAGCCACAAGGATACTGTGGGAGATGGTGTCGAATTGTTTACTGAAATCAAGATAGACCACATCCACTGCTTTACCATCATCTATCCACCTGGTAATGTCCTCATAACAGGCTATCAGGTTGGTTAAGCATGACTTCCCCTTGGTGAAGCCATGTTGGCTGCCTCTAAGGACCCTCTTATCCTTGATATGCCTAGAGACAGTGCCAAGGATAAGTTGTTCCATCAGCTTCCCAGGGATAGAGGTGAGGCTGACCGGTCTGTAGTTACCTGGGTCCTCCTTCTTGCCCCTTTTGAAGATTGGGGTGACATTCGCTTTCCTCCAGTCCTCAGGCACCTCTCCCGTCCTCCACGACTTACCAGAGCTGATGGAGAGCGGCCTAGCAATGACTTCCGCCATCTCCCTCAGCACCCGCGGGTGCATCCCACTGGCACCCATGGATTTGTGGATGTCTCTAGCAGGTGAGTAGGCTCTTTTCTGCTTCTCAATGTCTTTTTAACTGAGGAAAAATGTAGCTGCCTTTGGACTTCTGCTAAGTCAGGGCCCTGGCAGCATTGGGCAGTGGGGAAGGCTGGTTCCATGGCTGCAGCCGAGGTGCCCAACACATCACTATGGAACCATCTTTTAGGAACCGCCCAAGTTTCAACTCAGCCTGAGGAATACCAAGCTCCTCTCCTTTTCTTATGTGGCTGCAGTGCAAGCTCTCTACCATAGCTGGAACTTCCTTTGTTACCTGGGATCAAGCCTCAAGGTCTGCTTAAGGATACAGATTTATCTGGTGCATTTGCTTATTAGATGCACTGTTTGAGATTTTCTTTAAAGGCAAATTCCCATCTGGCTGAAGGCTTCTGCTAACGTAGGAGGAACTTGAATACCACTTTGAATTAAGAACTGCTTACCCTGCTTGAGAAAATGTGTTTCACTTATTGCTGCAAATATCCTCAAATTCCTGCTCCACAGGCATCACTTTTGGGACTGTAACATCAGCTGTTGTGTGAGTCTGCTTCAGGGAGCTGCACATCGGCAGCAGCAGTGCTTGCTCCAGCTCGGCTCATCCCGCGCATTGACATTGTTTGCAGTGTCATAGCAACCCAGGCCCGCTGCGAGCCACACCACAGAGCCAGGCTGGCCCGCAGGAGTCTGCAGCCAGGCCCAGGAGTTCTGCAGCTTCCATTTCTGGTCTGCAGCGAAGGATTTCACCTTTGCAAATGAGCTTGCCAGCTTGCAGGGGTGGGTGCCGACCCTTTTGTGTGTAGCTCCAGAATGCAGTCGAAGAGGCTTACCACAGGTACGCGGTGCTTCCTAGGCGGGGTAGCAGACGGGTTCCTTGTCACACAGGGAGTCTGGCCCCAGAGTGGCTGTCTCAGGTGCAGAGACATTGATACAAACAAGAAAAATTTTCAACTGCTAAGTTTAAACTTGCTTAGCAATACTCATCAGTCGGAAGAGACAGCTGGACCCCCTTAAGAGGCTTCACAAAAGATAGAATCTTTTCTTGTGATGAGTGAGATTTTGCTGAGAACACCCCCAATTCATTTTTTAAAAAAATTATGTTATGATTCACAACATTTGCTGTTCAAGGTTCCCAGAGTCTCATGCAAGTCTGTATTTTCATTAAAATCAGCAAGATTCTGCTCATCAATTTTGCAGAGGAAAGCTGACAAGAAGTTAACATATATATGAGAAAAGGTCTCATTAAATGATACTTCCACTCTATTTAAATCATTCTTGTGATATTTGATGTTTTGTGCATGGGTCAACATTACTGCATCTTCTTAGAATTTATTTTATTTCCTCAGGTTACGTGGTTTTATTTCAGAATATCCAATGTGTCACGCCTCACCACTTCTTGTTTCTGTTCAGTAATCATAGTTAAACAAGCTTGATTGTATTGTTTGTACAATGTGCAATATCTCATTTTTCTGTTTCAGAGCCTCCATGTATAACAGAGGAAGTGTTTGTAAGTATGCTTCATAAGGCTTGACCATTTCGTCATGCAACTGTAGAGCAAAATAAGCAGAAAAAGTCTTTGGAAACTGTTTTATTGTTTCTCATTTCTTCCCTCTTCTGAGTATGGAGTGACTGAACAATTTTTTACAATTTTCTCAGAGAAGGAAAAATATTTAGTTTGAAAATAATTAGAAAAATATATAATAAGAAAAAGGAGAAATAAGAAACTGTGGAGAATAAAGATGAAAATGGAAAGGAAAGTAAAATTGGATGGAAGAAGGAAACAGCCAACAGGAAGGTTCAACATGGCAGCTTTAACAATCTTCTCCTTACTTTACCTTTTCTGTCCTTTGCTGGTAGCTCCTTGTAGGATTTCCCTGGTGTTTGTCTTCTCATTTGAAACATAGATATACCTATTACCTCCTATGAAATGACAACTTAAATCTTGCAGCTGAGATAATATTTGTGTCTTCTCCATTTGGATGCCCCTGTAATTGCATCGATATATTTCAAAGTATAAATGTATTGATATTCCTTTTGGGAGACTCTAGGTACTAATAAATTATAAACAGAATCAACAAAATTCATGCAGAGAAAAACAATATACATATAGCAGATATTTAGCATATAGAGATATGTATGTGAGGATATGTATGTATATATATAAAGAAATTCAGTGCATATTTACATTGCATTAAACCTTGATTCTGCAGTATGCTTCACGTGACTAGACATGTTTGACTCCAGGTGAACTTACCCAAGGACATGAAGCTGCCATAATTCTGTGCAGGATCAGGGGTTTCTTTTAACTTTATATTAACATGACTTTTGAAGACACCATTTATTATATTTTCCAAGAGAGGATTTGTGATGCAGTGTGAAATACAAACCTTTCAAAAGGGCACAACTTTCACCCATGTTCAGCTTCTCCTCTGTTTTCTGGTAATAGCTTTGTGTTTCTGTGCTTTTCCATGGTGGCAGTAATAGAGAGGGCTATCAAATATTATAGATAGAGTGCAATTAGGTTTGTTTCCACAAAATATCTAAGAAACTATTGCATAGCTTTGCAAAAATGGTTTTAAAATTCCTTTCAATGTTAAAAGACTGACAGAGAGCAGGCCCAGGCCATGTTTTTACACAAAGTTCACGAAATTAAAACTGTTACCCATTTAATGAAAAAGGCTGGTTTTAGCTAATTTTTAGCACATTTTGTCCTCGAGTTGCAATTATAAAACAGCTTTTTCTAGTAATAATTTTGACTGCACAGCAGGAAAGTTGGCATGCGAATAAATTAAACAAAATGCTTCCTGACACAAGAGGCCCAAGTTATGGTACTGTATATGCAGCTCTAAAACCTAGAATGGGCCAGTATGGAAGTACACCTAGGCTTCTAAATGAAGGTGAAACTGACCACAAAAAAAGTACCTGAGGAAAGTAGATTGTGTGTGTAGATCGATGCAGTAAGTAGCAAAGCTTGCATTAATAAGATCATAAACATTTTATTGATTAGTGATCCAGTGTGTTTATATTTCTTGCTGTTATATGGGACTACAGAGAATTATATTCTTGAGAAATTAAAAACACATGTTACCTGCATATTCTTTAGCAGCTTATACTTCAGCCATTAATAAATGTGTTGTTTTGAATAAGTCCTTTGAAACAGTGAGATATTTACAAACTGTATTACCATACCTAGCCATCTTCAGATTACTCTTCATCAGTTTGAAATCTAATTGTGCATTACTCAAACCTAAGGTGAGGCAGACTGCAGTCTGGTTCTAATGATTTTCTTTGTTAACTGTGTTACTGCTTACTGAATTGAGATTTCTGGACCTGATCGACTGCCTAGTGACCTTAGTGGAAGAATTTTCTGTTGACTTCATAATGCTTTGGATCAGAGAGTTTGGTAAATTCTCCTGTACATTCAGTACCCTGACATCTCTATGCCCATGGTACAACAACTGCACTGGACCACAGGCTAGTGATCCCAATCAAGTGTGAACTCTGTGAGGCAGAAAGCCTTGCTTCCAGCATTGGCAGCTTTTAACAGGAATGAGCGTGAGCTCACCTGTATGTCAGTCGCAGCGGTAACCACAAGCGCCAAGAAATAGGTGTTGGCAGACTAAGACTGGACAAGCACTGCCAAGGCTGGTTGTGACTTGTCATGCAGCACGCAGGGACCTTCCTGAGTCCATATTAAAAGTAAATTAGTTGAGATTTTTTCCTTACTGAGTCCAAGCTGTCTTTAATTAGTTTAGGCACTGTGGAGCTTGGATCAAGATATGGCCTGTCTACTAGTGGTACAACTGGCACTGTGCAGCACCTCTCATTAACACTGTTCCTCACTGGTACATTTGAATGCTATGAATTCTGCAAGGCGGAAATAATAGAATATTCAAGAAACTGAAACTATTGAAACTGTTCAGAGCTCTTCATGATACTGATCACATTTCTGAAGACCAATGTAATGATGTTCTTCTTTACCTTCTGTTGAATTGAAATTGGGGGCGGTGGTATTGCGGTAGAGGTGAGGCTGAGATTCATATTTTTTGATTTCATTACAGCAAAAAAAAAAAAAAAAGTATTCTACTGACTGTTTCTGGGACTTATTCACAGAACTTAAATGGCAAGAAAGAAAACAAAAACCTGCAGATGCAGCCTTGACTTCTGATGAAGTCAATAGGAAGCTTCCCAGTTCTGTCAGATTGCAAGTATGGCACACATACTGCTTGCTGGACGAGCCAAATTATAGATCAGTAAACTTCCTCTTACTCCCTAAGCATTCTATAAAGCATCTCCAAGTGGCAGTGTGGTAGTGGAAGGAGGCTCTTCTGAGTGTTTATGCTCTCCTTATTCCTTGCTGGAAGAGAGAAAGGCATAATGTGAGGAATTTCTAGACTATTAGCTTATGCTCATTTTTTCAAAAGTAAACATACAGGTGTCCAGCATTTAGAAGCTGCTGGGTTTATGAAGGCTTTATCGGTGAATTTCTTGGCAAAGCATTTACCTTCTTGTATGTTTTTTAAATTGGTAAGAACCTCAGTGGTGTGCAATGGCTAGATTATAACAGTGAAGCAATGGTTATATTCTCAGAAGTGAGAAATAATATTTTACAAAAGTTCGCATGTCATATCTCTGGAAAAAACACTGTTTCAGGCAACAGTGCATTCAAAACATGTTAGCACAGATTATTATAAGCCTTGCTTTCTGGTTTTGTGTCTCTGTAGGAAGACTACTTAGCCACAGATGGTATGCTTGTGGACTACTTTAATGAATTTTTGAGTCTTCCGGTAAGTACCTGACAGAAATCTCTTGCAAAAGACAAGAAACACCTTACTAAGATTAGTAATAAGGTAATCCAGCTAGAACGTTTTGCATTTTGTGACAAGGAAGCTGAATGTCTATATTTTAATGGTAGTAATTCCGACTATTCAACTTTACTATCAGTGTCAGGGAAAATAACACAGTATCTGGACTTCTGGGGACAGATTTTCTCTTGCAAATTTACATATATATCTTACAGTGCAGCAAAATATTATGAATATGAAATGAAACAAACATATAAATATGTAAAAAATGTAAGGAGTCCACTTTTATTCCAGCATCACAACACACGATAAAACCAATGTTTGTCCTTTTAAGTTCTATTGGCAAGAAACTCAGTGATTAATAAACATTTTAGGTCAAGAACCACATCTATGTTTCTTCATGACTGTGAAGGCCTCAAAATTGGTGCTCCCCTCTTTTTCTCCTCCCATCTGCAGCTACAAGGATGCAGCCTTACACTGTATTCATTGTGCTTATCCAGCTAGTTAGGCAAGAATATCCAGTATCCTGTATACAACCAATTTCCTTATACTCCTCTCCCTTTCCACATCAGCTACCTTGCCTCCCTACATGCTCATTTGAGTCACAGGTACTGTCCTGCTCCCCCAAGGTGGCAACTTCATCTAGCTTCCTCTTAGTGCTCTTGGCCCCTTGCATACATACTCCCCATACATACTCCCTTGCATGGAGGAACAGAGCTTTTGCAGTTTCACTCATTGTTCTCCTGGGACCTCCCAGCCAATCTACACAGAGCTGCCCCACAGCCTTTCACCCTCCTAATCCACTGCAACCAAATGTCTTGTGCTACAAGAACAGACACGGATTTCTGCAACTTGCTTGGTAGGAATCACTGCCAGCATCAGGGAGAGAGTATTTCCTGGATGCTCCTTGGCCACTATTGGAATAAGTTCCGTTACGATTCAGGCTTACCAAATTGATCTACACTCAGATGTGCTATTTAAACCACATCATAGATTCGTCTAAATTAAGCATAATGGGAGTTGTGCCTGGAATGCCTGTGTCAGTTTTTGATATGAAAATAGAATCTGGAAGCATTAAAACAACTCCATGTCAAAGCATGGGTTTTGTGCACGACAGTGACACCGACTTCTCTCAGGATCACAGCCTTTATGCTCTTTCACCTCATTACAAGATTCCTGAGAATCATTTTTAAAATGCGATGGAGACACAGCCAGAAGAAAATGTGTGGTGAGAGTGTTGGGTTTCTCTCTCTTTTTCTGCAGCTGCTTTAGGGTAATTGCCTAAATCCAAGCCTTACAACATAGCCTTTAAACCCAGGCCTCCTTTTGAGTGCCAGATTTTTCTTAGCAGAGGAATACCATCCTCCACACCTTCCCTGGTTATTTGGAAACTATGCTTCAGGTTTTCCCCAAATCACAGAGGATGGAGCGGGAAAGAAGTTCAGCCTGCTTAGTCTCAGGATCTCCTTGGATATGTACAGATTTCAGAACATCTTTTAGAAGCCAAAATTCTCTTTGGCCTCACAGGGCTCCTCAACCCAGAGTCCTGGCTCAGTCGATGATCCCTGTGGGTCCCTTCCAACTCGGGATATTCTATGATTCAGCAGCATTGAAATGCAGCAATTGTCCAGGCACTTCTGACTGCTCTTGAAGCCCACAGAAAAGAGATCACAAACAGTCCTGAGTAAACACTGTTTTATGCTGGCAGGTTTCTAAGATGACACAAGGTCTCTCTTTATTTACCTATGTTCATGAAAACAGACCATGAATTAGCTATGTTTATTTGTAACATTCTAGTAATTGGTTTTATTTTCTCTTTGATCTTTTCTTGAGGATTTACCCGCTACAGGATTAAGTTCTATTAATGCCTTGGGTTCTGTGGTTTGAATACTTTATATTCCCACTTTCCCTCTCCTTCTCAGAACACTTCTACTAAAACACCGCATTGAAAATTCCACTGCTTTATTCTTGTTGTGCTTATATGCTGTTGCTTAGAGACAGTATTACCCAGGTGTGTTAGTAGTTAGGCAACAAGTTAAACTGAAAATATTGTGTGACTTGATACAAGAAATCAGCGGTAGCACATGCTTATTTAAGAGGCTGTCTCAATATTGATTTATAATGCACCTCTAGTACATGGAAAATAATATCACTGGGAACTTGTTATAGTAGCAGAAGATTGTTTTTTCTTTGATTTACAAAATATCCTTTAAGAGATAATAAAGCTAAAATAATATTTGGTACAATCTGACATGAATATCAGCGTATTCCAAAGAACTATATATTGTAATGGAAGACAGTTTGTAAGGAAGATACTTCTAAAAGATGAAATAAAAAATCCCATGAGGGCACTTGCTGTCAGTAGACTAGTGGTTTTACAGCAGCAGAAGTCAGTTATGTGACACACAAACAAGTTATACTTTCCATAGTATTTACTATCAAAAATGAAGGATTTAAGACAAGCATTGGTACGCATACATTTCCAATTTGAACTGTCAGCAGTCCCTAGAATTTGAACCTTTGATGCATTTAAAATGTCCAAGAATATGCTTATCCAGGAATGAAAATTCAGAAGGCAGAAATTTGCATCCAGGTCTGTGTTGGAGGCCTCAATAAGAAAGCTCAGTAACATCAACTTGTTTCTCCTGTGCTCAACAAGCTACCTGCTATTTGTTTCACTGCAAATCCTTGCGGCGGTCTTACCCCTCATCTTCTAGTTCCCAGTTACCATTTACCAGTTCCGTTACCAGGTCCTTTTGAAGACACACTCTTCTTTGCAGCCTAGAATATCACAAGCCGGAAGGGACCCACAAAGAACATTGGGTCCAACTCCTGACTCCACTCAGGATGACCCAAAATCCAAACCCTGTGTCTGAGAGCGGTGTCCAAACGCTCCTTGAGCTCCAGCAGCTTGGGGCCATGGCCACTGCCCTGGGGAGCCTGTTCCATGCCCACCACACTCTGGAGCCTGACCCTCCCCTGACACAGCTCCATACTGTTCCTTCGGGTCCTGTCGCTGTCCCCAGAGAGCAGAGATCAGCGCCTGCCCCTCTGCTCCCCTGTGAGGAAGCTGTAGGCCGCCATGAGGCCTCCCCTCAGCCTCCTCTGCTCTGGGCTGAACAAACCCAGGGACCTCAGCCTCTCGCTCTTCACACCTCTTGCCCTCCAGACCCTTCACCACCTTGAACGTTGCCCTAGAGACACAGGAGCTAACTGTGCCTCAGCTGAAGCGTATTTAGGAGGTGGCACCCTTGGTGGCAAGGCCGTGTGTTTGTCTTGTAGCAGAAAGTGATGAAGTGATCACAGTTTTATCGGCCTCAGATTTGAGGACCTGCTTTCTTTGGAAGTCATTCCCGCTATTAAAACTCTCCATTCATGGAAAGGAAAGGAAAGGAAAGGAAAGGAAAGGAAAGGAAAGGAAAGGAAAGGAAAGGAAAGGAAAGGAAAGGAAAGGAAAAAGGAAAGGAAAGGAACAATTATTTCCTCCCTTTTATCACATTAAAATTCAACATTCTCCTTTCCTTGCTTATGAGTATAGGAATGTATTAATAGGGCCACAAAGATAGAAGAGGTAATGTACTGTAGGCAGATTACTTGATATCATTTTCATACCAGTAGGAACTATTATGGTGGGATTTAAAAAACATGCCAAATGGTCTAGGAAGAGGTATATGGACCAGGATGCAGCTAATACTTTTACCTTTAGTGTGACACTCCTGAGCAGACTGGGCTTTGGGATTTGACTCAGGTGATAACTCTGAAAACAATTAAAACACATGAAATAAAGTTTGGGCTCACTGGTCTTTCTGAAAATAGAATAGGCCTGAAAACCTGATACTCTCAAGTGTAAAATCAGGCCTGATCTGTGAGTAGCAGATGACAGAAAGGGTAGAAAGAAATCCACTCTGCTGTGTGTTTCAGGCCATTCTTTGTTTTGAAGATGGCTGTGAATCATTCTGTGAGGCATCAATGCATGCCTATTTTTTTCCTCTTGTCTTTTCCAGGTCTGTGAAGGGAGGCTGCAGGTGCCATTAAAAACCTCCCTTAAAAATGCTTTTGCATCATTGAGGCCTTGCATGCATATTGAGTCTTATCCAGGACTAAAATGTCTTTGACATTCAGGAAGCAAAGGAATCTATCCTGACTTCATTTCTTATTTGTAGGGGTTTTGCTCAAAATGCCCCTTTCTTCTCCCTTAGATTATGGTGTGTGACTGTGACTCGTGACTTACTCATCAACGGAAGGGAAATCCTGGACTCACAAAAATCATTGGGAGATTTGGCATTGACCATGTGCAGTCTGAATTTTCCAGGCACTTCCTAGAGCTGCTCGAATTCTTTTCTGGTCTGGATTCTCATTGACTTTTGTTTATGATACATACATACCCGTCTTAAAGATGTTTTGGCAAAGCTCCTGGGTGAGATTTCTGTTCATTCCCACCCTTTCAGGGCCTTAACCTAAGAGGCGGCCAAGCTGTGGTCATTCTGTTTCTCTTGGGATCAAACCACTTTACTTGGGGTGGGATATGGTGAGCAAATTTGCACATTTTTTAGCAATATCTGAAGTTAAGTATATCTGAAAAGTGTTAAGGCAGAGAACAGTAAGATTTGTATGTCTGATATCCTGGCAACATGGTGATGGATGCTGTTTTGGTTTCTGTTTTGGGAGGACTGAGAGAAATTTGCCTTCCCTTCAGTTAAGAGCACAACTTTAGGTTTCAGAATAATGTGTTCTATTTATTCTTCAGCAGAAACCGTATTTAACGTGCATTTGACAGCTAAGAAATTTCTTTACTGTCAAAAATGTACATGCAATTGTTTATTTTTTAAAATAGTATTGCTGTACCACAATGTGAAAACAGCTTTTTGCTATTTGCTTGAAGATTTTTTCTGAAGCTGAGATAACTACACTGAGTAATATTGGCCGTACTGTGGCTGAGGGAAAAATTGCCTATGGATTATAGTTAGTAAAGTCTGTAGACTTATTTGTTGGTATTCTCAAATCCTTGTTGATCCTATTTATTGTTCCAAACTGATAATGTATGAATCCCAAGTTTCAAGGTTCCTGCCAAAACAGATTTTTAATTTTATTTTTTTAACATCTTGATGTATAATTTGGCTCTGGAGCTTTTCCTTTTTATCTTCAAAGGATCAAAATCTGGACCAAAATAGAGAAAGAATGCAGGGAAGAATGCATTGACACTTTTAGTCTTTGGTTATTGTATTTTACTTGTCCGTAAAAAGCTAAAGCACTTGCCAAATTTGGGGTAAGAAGGGCATTTCTTAGTATATTAGATTGGCATGAATAATTTTTCCCCCTTCTTTTGTAGTGTAGTCTGTCATCCACTCCTTAACACAACATAGTCATCTTCACTGGAGAGATTTCTTGCTATTGCAATGACCTGCGATACTGATGATGCCATAATCCTCCCCCATTATTGTCCTGTGGAACATTGTAGGATTTTACAGCACTTCTGTGGGAAAGGTTTTAGGTCTGCTACAGGGTATACAGCAGGGTGGGTGGTTTTTTTTGGTGTATGTGTGTCTTGTAATGTGTGGGAAAGGTTAGATTTTGTGTTTTGTTCCAAAGTTTTTCACATACTGGGAGGACTGACTGATTCTCTCTGTCCTGTACTGTAACTGGGAAAATGTTTTCTACAAAAAAATCAGCTTTTGTTTTGTTTTGTGTTCCTATTCGATTTTATCGTAACATCATCCTTTTTATTTTTGTTGTGGGGATGAGTTAAGAAGGTCATGAATCACCTCTTCTTTCATTATGCCGATAAAAACATTTTGATTTATCATTCTAGTTTTCTTAAGTGAGCTAGAGAAATACACTTCCCCAGAAAAGATTAAATTGTTCTGAAATAATTTTATATGATGCTTTGATGATATGTTCTGTCTGGTAGAACTTGAGGATTGCACGGAATCATAGATCACTTCATGCTGGAGGGAGGCTTAAGGGAGGTCTGTAGTCTGGCCTCCTGCTCAAAGTAGAGTCAACACTTCAGTGCTCAGACCAGGTTGCTTGTCATTTTCTCCATCTGGATCATGAAACCTCCAACAACACGTTCCATAGTCTCTCTGGACAGTCTGTTCCCATTCCAATTATCCTACTGTTACTTTTTTAAAAAATTATTTATTTTATTTTTTATTTTCAGTTGAAACCTCTCCTGTTTCAGTGTATGACCGTTAACTCTTGTCTCTCACCATTGCATGTCTGTGAAAAACCTGGCTGTCTTTTCTCAGTGATCTCCTTGTAAGTACTGTCAGACTCCTGTTAGGCCCCCACAGAGCTGTCTCATCAGCTAAACAAGTTCTCTTCCCTCAGCCACTCCTCACAAGATGAGTGCTCCAGTTTCAGTCTCAGTCTCAGCAATCTTCTGCTGGACTTGCTCACATTTACGAACATTCTTTTCGTACTGGGGACCCAAAACTGGATATAGTATTTCAGATGTAGTCTTACTAGTGTCAGATAATGGGGAATAATTACCCCTGGGGACAGGTAACTACACCTTCGTCCAAACCCCAACATTTTGGACCAAAACCACCTGGTTCATTTAAATGTGTCTTGACTGAAATGTATGTATATGAAGTCTTAATCCTATTATCCCATCAGTGTATGTTTTTTTGTTCCATTAGTATGTGTCTTCTAAATGATTTGTAGTCACACACCCAAAACAGAAATACACTTTACATTTTAAAACTGGCATCTGTTTCACTACTTTAAAGTTGCCATATGTTTTCCATTCAGTTAGTTAGAATGCGTATTGAAAAAACTAGATCTAGACTAGAATAAGTTACAAGGGATTTAGTAAAAGTAGATATACGTGACAAACTATGTCACCTTTGCTTAGTTTTGTTTTTGAATAACATGTAACTTAAATAATATAGTCATATCTGTTCACATAGCTATAGATTATGGAATTTGCATGTTTTTTTTTTTGCTTTTGCTTTTGCTTTTTTTTTTTCTGCAAACATGTTTCAGCTCCTGAGATACTGAAGCACCTTGTTTCTTTGTGTATTTTCTTTTGTTTCCTCTTAAAAACAAACAAACAAGAAAACCCCCACAAAATTCAGAAAGAATACATTTGGAAGTTATTAAGGCTGCACAGTTAGTTGTTTAAAAATTGATAGCTGCCCAAATTAGGTTTGCAACTAAGTGAAATGTACGCATAGCAAATGGGGAGGAGGTCTGAATGAAGTATAGAGAACACATAAAACAACACATAAAAGCCTCTTTTAAATGCTGTTCAGTACATCTGGAGAAAAAGCACTAAAACCTGCAGAGTGCCCTGGAGAAAATTAATGTCAAAAGAGGCATGAGGTGTCAGAGAACAAAAACAAGCCTTGATTTTCAACTAAAGTTAGGTAACTAAACAGACTAATGCAATCCAATGCATGACTCTGGCCAGTGACAGTCTGATGTCATAGGCCCTAATCATATACTTAAAGCTCTCACATGCTACATGCTTTGCCAGGCTGAGCCTCAGCAGTGAGACATTATGGGATAGGCAGGGAATGCTGTAACAACACGTTGCAGCCACCTGGTTTTATTCTGGGCATTCCTCTGTAAAACATTGATCAACAAGGAGACGTCAAACAGGAGCAACAAAATAGCTGACACGGACATGGTTACTTTGGACTTACATCGGTGTAAAGAAGAATAAAACTGGTTTATAATATACTTCTATATTTCATGTAGCCTGTATTCAGCATAAGCAGAATGTATATGAACTACATCCGTGTGTGTAGATACACATGCTTCTGTATACATGCTGCGATATATGAAGCTCAAGGAAATGAAAAAATACCATGCTTGAAAAAATATAATAATCTTATTAACTGCAGGGAAACGACAACTGTACAAACACCAGGTGGGAGCCTGTTTGGAACAATGCCCAAAAGGGTCTTGGCATTGGATCTTGGTATGGCCAGGATTTCACACTCCTGTTTTCTTCAGGTCTTGAATACGACACGCCTTCTTGTCCTCCAGACCAGTATGGAGATAATCATATGCTCTGGTTGTGTACAGCCTCAGTTTCATGAATGTCTTGGTTATTCCCTAAGATTTCTATAAAATCAGTCAATATTTCCCCTCTTCATTTCAAGTAAGAGAATTTGAAAGATAGAAGTATGTTGGTCTTTTAGAAGAAGAGGAAATACCTAATACTAGAGCTCAAAAGATGAAGGAAGTCTGTGTTCTGTTTTCAAACATACGTGTGTCGAATGCTTTTGTGTCTGTGCGTATTGACAAAAGTTAAAATTACATTTCTGAAGCTGTCACATTTTAAAAGTCAGTTCTATTACTAATCTTTTCAAGCCTTGATTGTTTATAGTAATAAATGTGAGAATAACACTGGAGATCTGATCTTGTAGGTAAGTAGTCTCCTGCAGAACATTTATTGAAGTCACTGTAAATTGTATATTCTAGGAATTTGTGTACTGGATCTATTATTTGCATATGAAAAAGAATGGTCTATAATCTATGAAGAGTTAAAATCAAGACAAAGAAGCCTCGTAATACCATCTTCCATTCTGTAGGATGCTTCTATACTATAAAATGTAACTTTTAAAAATGCGATATTCCCCTTATTACGTGTTATAAACTTTCAAAACTTCTTTTGCAGACTTTTGCCGAGCCAGTTAAGTTTAACTCTGACTTTGGAGTTTTTGAAGTAGTTAATGACACCCCACAACGCCTTGAAAACCAGGTGAAAAAAATTCTACATGATCAGAAACCTCCAAATCCCATTTATGATGTTATAAGAAAAGCAAAGAGTGATGGGCAGCATTCCAAAAAGATCAGTGCTTCTTCAGCCTTCAATATTGATCCAAATTACAACACTATGGTAAGCTTCTTATAGTCACTGGATTTATATTTAGATCTTACTGTAGAGATACTGGCAGTAGTTATTGTTGTGTTTGGCTTGGTAGCTTGGGAAAAATGTTAATTTGTGTTAGGAAAACATAACGATGGGCCAAATTATGCCCTGCAATGCACATGTGTCTACCAGACAAGTGAATGGAGTTACACATGTACATCCTGTAGCACAGAATTTTGAAGATTCTGTAGGGCAGGATTCAGTTGTGTGGTCTGAATACTTTTTAATATTAAAAGAAAAAATATTATGACAACAGTTACTTTACTAGTGATCCCTGGAATGTGCAAATTGACTGAAACTAATGCATCTCAGTCTTTCCTTATTAATTAATTTCCTTGTGTGGCTATGAGCTCATCTGTGGTCTGGCAACACATAAGTCTCTCCTCCATCAATTCCCAAAAGATTTTCATGGTTAACATCAATTGAAATGGCCAGAAAAAATAACCTTTGGCAGCAAGAAAGGTAAATTAGTGGAAAGACAGGTTGGATTTCAGAAAAAAAAATTGTTTCAGACTTGTTCAGAAAGTATCTGTTTAGGTATTCTTACGTGTTTATATTCAGGACTTTCTTCAGCATCAGATTAGGCATGTTACAATCAAGAGCTGAAGCACCATATGCATCTGAGAGAACACAAGACAGTATAATTAGCTGTGGGAGTTTACCTTTAAGCAATAGCTTTGGAGTAGAAAAAATATATCTTCCTCTGGGATACTTGGTTTATTCCTTACTTGCTTACTTTGCATTGGCGTGACTGATGCAACTTCATTTCATTCAAGGCCAGTTTAAGGTCTTGCTACGTTTTTAGAGGTGGCTGCTCTAAATTATGTCATAGCTGGAAAGCTGAGAGAAAATCAGGGAGTTAAAACAGACTGCTGCTTAGCTCAGTATAAGCTTAATGATTTTCAGAAAAGAAAACAGTGTTGTGAGAGGTCAAAAGGCAATGATGTTTAACAAAATGATAGTTATGTGAAGATTGCAGCTATCTGCAATATAAACTGGACAAATGCTCATTGGCTCACAGACATCCCTACGATGTCAAATGATTATTTCCATCAATATGTTGCTTGGGAGCACAAAAGCAGAAGAGCTATTCTTGATTTCTTGTTTGGACTCAGGAGTCAACTGAGGAAAAGTTTTGTGCTTGTGCCAAGAGTAGCTAATATTTCTCACTGGGATAACCTCACACCATTGCAACTTTGGTTGACCTGTTTTGACAAATTCAAAGCCATC
>VXAV01002604.1:169231-186556 GCA_013399715.1 Alectura lathami | reverse complement strand
ATCGGAAATAGTTCAAGGTGGCCCACATTCAGGACTTGCTCTCTGTGTAAGACCCTCAGGCAAGTTTTTCAGCTAGCTGTGTAGCCTGGTGCTTAACACCTCCTTTTCACCCTCCACTCTTTGTTGGCACTTAGCTGTCTGCTTTGACTAGACTCTGAGACTTAGACCACCTGAGCAGAAATCTATTATGGGCCTGATTCTATTCGCACTTAGATGTACATTGAAAGTGTTATTGTGTGCAGTTGGGTTATGCGATGCTCCAACATAAAAGTTGGAAAGGTGATAAATGATCAGCTTTAAATTTGTTTGATTTTGTTCTTAATATCCAGAGTTGTCCCATTTGGGGTTTATAATTTAACCTAAGGCTCCCTTATTCCTCAAATAGTTGGGGGAGAATGTAATAATGGCTGTTTATAAATGGTGTTTATAAAGTCAGAAAAACTAGCAGTTTCCTACTTGGAGAACATTTATAAGCATCCAATTTGCATTGGAACTGTATAGTAAAAGCATGATTCATACACACATAACTTCTGAAGAAAAAGTAGCCATGGTTTGTTTAAAAAGTTGGACTCCTATTGATGAAATCAGATTTAGACCTTATTACCTTATTACAGCAAATGGAAGAAACTCAGTTGGCCCAGCATAACTAAGGCTAAACTGGATAACAAAGGTGATGTTAATTGTATATTAATTTTCCTTAGACAACGCTTTAGAAGGGGGGTGGAGAGAATCATTTACATGGCAAGCAAAACAGTTAAGTCAAGAATGTTGCAGATCTTTGGTATTTCTTTTTCAAAAGCGTCTAGATCGAGAACAAGGAGTACAGTGGATAAAGAAAGAAAGACTTCCAGCATTTCTAGAAAGTGACTGCTACTTCGAGTACAGGTAATTGCAGTCTTTTACACTGTCTCTCAGCTTACAATTTTACATTTCCCTTTTCTGTTAACTGATCTTGACAGGACCATTGATGTTTTCTCCCACCTGCTTAATTTTAGCATTTTAGTGACCTGGGTAAATTCAAATCAGTGACTTTTTTCACTCGTCATTCTGTAATTTTCCTTGACCACGAATTACGTACTATGTTGCACCACTACAAAGAGAGTAGGAGTGGTCTTTACTGATTTCTGAATCTCTTTTCCACAGAGATATCATGGTAGCAATACATTTCTCTCTAATCCTTATACAGGGAATGCAAGTGAAAGGTATGGATCCTTGAAATCTACTTAGAAAAGACAGTCAGGCCTATTGTCAGACTTCCTTCTGTAAGGCTCTCAATGGAATGCCATGGAGTAGTGGGATGATTTCCAGCTACATATGTTTTTATATTTTTCAAGATATACTTTTAGCCTCTTTTCCAATGTTCAGGAGTTTTGATCTGCTTTTTGGAAGGATCTACATCTACATCCCTTAAGATTGTGTCTAGATGCTGATAATTGTAACATGTCTTAGAGATCCTAAAAAGAGAAGCAGCCTGGAAGAAGTATATTGTCCACAAAACAAATGTTTGTTAATAGTCATGACAGAATAGTTACTGGGGTACTGGCCTCCACATGAAAAGAGATCAAAATATTTTTACCTTTTGATATCCTGAAAACTGCACTTAAATTCAGGGGGAAGCGGCAAAGAATAAGAAAATCATTAAAGAGTGCTCCATTTTACTTTCAGTAGCAGACTGCTTTATGATACAGGTTTCTGGGTCTTCTGAAGCACTAAAAACTTTTATGCTCTACCAATGTATTTTTTGATGAAACAGAGTTACATAAGAGAATTATATAAAACTAGCTTAGAATCACATTTTTAGAATATCCTGAGTTAGAAGGGACACAAAAGGAACATTGAGTTCAGCCCCTGGCTCCACACAGGACCACCCAAACACAAACCCTGTGTCTGAGAGCAGTGTCCAAATGCTCCTTGAGCTCCAGCAGCTTGGGGCCGTGGCCACTGCCCTGGGGAGCCTGTTCCATGCCCACCACACTCTGGAGCCTGACCCTCCCCTGATGCAGCTCAGTTCCCTCTGGTCCTGTCGCTGTCCCCAGAGAGCAGAGATCAGTGACTGCCCCTCCGCTCCCCTGTGAGGAAGCTGTAGGCCGCCATGAGGCCTCCCCTCAGCCTCCTCTGCTCTGGGCTGAACAAACCCAGGGACCTCAGCCGCTCCTCATACCTCTTGCCCTCTAGAACTCTCCAGCCTCTTGTTCCCTTGTCTGTACATACATGTGCCTAATTTCTGTAGACATCAGTGCTTTGAATTTCTTTCCTGAATCAGGATCAAGATAAGCTGAAGTGATAAAAGGGAAACTTGTGTTTAAAGATGAAGATTAGATGAAGGTATTTATTAGACTTATGTGGCAAGGTTTTGGTAGCAGGGTGCTGCAGGGTTGTCCTATGTGAGCAGAGCCCAGCAGCTGCCCTGTGTCAGATCAGAGCCAGCTCCAGCTGCTCCAAAAGGGACCCGCTGCTGCCAGGGCTGGGCCATGAGTGACGCTTGGTGTACCTCTGGGAGAGCAGAGTTAAGGAAGGCAAAAACTGCTGCACTACAGTACCTGGGAGGGAGGAGTGAGAAATGTGAGAGAAGCAGCCCGGCATCCACTGAGGTCAGTGCAGAAGGAGGGCAGGAGGTGCTCTGGGTGCAGAGCAGAAGCTCCCCGCAGCCCAGGAGAGGCCCGTGGTGCAGCAGGCTGTCCCCCTGCGCCCTTGGGCACTGCACAGAGCAGACCTCCACGTACAGCCCATGGAGAAGCCCATGGTGCAGCAGGGGGATGTGGCCTGAAGGAGGCCGCAGGCAACGGGGTGCCCCTGTGGGAGCAGGCCCTGGGCTGGAGCTGCAGCCCCTGGGGAGGAGCCCGTGGGCTGGAACAGTCTGTTCCTGAAGGATGGACCACACGGAGCAATTCTTTAAGAACTGTGCTGTGCAGGCATCCCATAGGATCAGTCTGGGAAGGATGGCATCCAGTGGAAGGGACCTAACAGTGGAGCAGGGGAAGAGAGAAAGCAAGAAGAAGAGACAGAGATGAAGCCTTGTAAACTGACTGTAACCCCTATTCCGTGTTCCTCTGCAACACTCAAGGGGAAGAGGTAGAAGAGTGTAGATGGAGAAGGAGATTTTGATTTGCTTTTAGTTCTCACTGCTCTAGCCTATTAACGATATGCAATAACTTGTATTAATGTGCCTATGTTCAATCTGTTTTCCTCATGACAATATTTGGTGAGTGACCTCCCTGTCCCTATCTCAACGCATGAGCCTTTTTTCATCATATTTTCCCCTCCTGTTCTTTTGAGGAAGCGTAGTGAGAGAGCAGTGTGGTAGAGCACATCTCTGAAACCACCACAAGGTACCCCAACTCTAGAATGAAATCCTTTTGCCCTCAGTTAGCAGGGACAAACAAAAACAGGCATTCAGCTCATGGTCATAGGCTAAGGCATATTCCTCTTCTTCTCGTTACAGGCACCCTGGTTGATTTTGTACTGCTATCTAACTTAAGTAAGCTCTGCCACAGTTCCTGATCCCAAAGCATCCTCTTTGGCGATGTAGTTCTAAGATTGCCTTTTTCTGGACATTGCAAGGTTCACACTGTCACAAGGAGCACTGGAGTGCTCTTCAGTACTGTGAAGTCCTCATACAGTTACCAACTGAAGGTTGACTGAACCTACCTGATGTCTTGTTATCACCTGAAAGCTCAATTAGTATGAGCACTCTTGGGCTTTGCTGCTGGAAGATTGCTAGTGTCAGGAGCAGGAAAAGTGGTGTCTGGTATTGATGCAGAGCTTCTGCAATCTGCAAAAATAGTTCAATTTTAGCAAATAATATGTTCAAAATTTTCTTGTCAGGGTTTGGAACTGTACAGATGTATGCAAGATCAGACTGACAGAAATCGATTTTACTGGTGAAGATTTATAATGTGATGCAGGCCACCACCTGTAAAGGTGGTGGACTATGAAATGGCAGCGCTGGTGTTTATGTATGTGATAGCAGGCGAGGTGTGGAATAATAAAGTGGAAAATGAAGTTCACAGTGGCAATTTATTTTCAGAATGATTATGTTTTGTATTGCCTATTCAAGGGAAAAATCAATTGTTTCTCTGACTAAAAGCTAAGATTAACTATTTTCTTGTCTGAACATTTAATTTCAGGCTAGCTAAATTGATATCGCAGGTAGAATGGAGCCAGACTGGCATTAATTTCATTATAGATAGTAACTACTATCCCTGGATAAGGAAGGAAGACACAAGTCCTCCCTGCCCTGAGAAGGATGATGACATTTCGCTCACTATGAAGAGGTTCTATGTGTCACTTGGACAGGTAAAAGAAATGTTTAGTGGGTGTAACATAGAGCTAGACTGAATGCATTGGGTTAAATTATTGTAACTGAGGTCCCAACCTAATTGGACAACTGATTCTCTGAGTGTCCCTTCTTTTTAAAGCTCTTTGTGCTATAGAAGAAGGCTGATGTGTCATAATACAGCTTAAACAGAAGCACTGCTGTGTTAGAAGTGTGCTCAGCTACTGTCATACAGCTTCTTTCACTGTGAACTGTTGTCATAGAAATGTATACAAATAGACTTCAAAAAATTTCTACAGTAAGCGCTCTGCTCTCAGAAACACTACAATAAATTAAGTTGAATTGATCTACCAAATATCTTTTTGTAGGCTACATTTTCTCAGACAATGGATTGGTTTACTTTAGCAAAAGGAAGTAAATCCGTGAAAACCACAGATTCATGTACGCATCCTGTAACTTCTACTCATATCGAAGATATTCAGCATTTGCCTGGTCTGCATGAAAGAGATGATTCATCGAGTGAAAAAGCTAGCCTCCTAGGTAAGTAATAGGGGCTCAGCAATAGCATTTGTAACGTAAGCCTGACTAGATGGAAACTGAAGGCATTATAATGAATTGCTGCAATTTCCACCTGTTAATTTCTAAATATCACATGGTATCTCAGCCTTCAGATGGGGAAAAATTGGATTTGTTTCTTTCAATAACCACTGCATGCAATGAAAATTTAAGTTATAGCCAAATAATTTTGTAATTTATCTTACTTTTTTTTNNNTTTTTTTAATTTGAGATTATTTGAAAGCCTGTTTCTATCAGCCTGATATAGCGCATGCACTCAGGGGTTTTAGCATCCTCCTCGCTGACAAAGTGACTGAATCTACCCATGTGTTTGCCTTAGTGATACAACTGAGTATGAATGCCTAAATCTTAGTTTTAGGAGAATGGAGAAAATTAAGCTTATCCTGTTCTTTAAACATTGGATTGATACGAAGATATTGTAAAGCCACAGCTGAATTATGACTTCTGTTTTTTTTTTTTTTCTTTCACCTTGATTCTGTTGATGTTCAAAATATTTGTAGTTATTCTGTTCAGATTTACAGAGCTGACCTGTGCAGTGATAGCAGCACTAACCTAGATAAACAGTATGTATATTCAAGGTCATCTCCATTAACATGCTCCAGAAGCACTTGATTGTTGGATGACTGCCAGAATTAGGAAAGGTACTTGAGTAATCTAAAGCTGAAGGTTTTTTGTTTGTTTGTTTGTTTGTTTGTTTTCCCATCAGACCAAGACAGCAGGGCATCCTTAATAGCATGTGCATGAAGAGGAGTAGGGGTAGTGCACACAAATCAAACAAGGCTGGTCACTGTTCTGAACTTGCTGCTTATGAAACATCTCTAAATAGAAAGGAGCCATTTCTAGGTGGCCGACTGGACTGGATTGCAGTATTGTTAAATGTTTTCAGAGTCCCTCAAATAATCATAGAACCATAGAATCATAGAATCATAGAATGGCTTGTGTTGGAAGGGACCTCAGAGATCATCTAGTTCCAACCCCCTGCCGTGGACAGGGCTGCCAGCCACTAGCTCACTAGATCAAACTGCCCAGGAACCCATCCAGCCTGGCCTTGAACACAGCCAGGGATGGGGCAGCCACAGCTTCTCTGGGCAGCCTGTGCCAGCGCCTCACCACTCTCTCAGGGAAGAATTTCTTCCTGATGTCCAACCTAAACCTCCCCTCTTTCAGTTTTAGCCCATTCCCCCTTGTCCTACCGTTATCCACCCGTGCAAAAAGTCGGTCCCCCTCCTGCCTGTAAGCTCCTTTCAAGTATTGGAAGGCCACAATGAGGTCTCCCCGGAGCCTTCTCTTTTCCAAGTTGAACAATCCCAACTCCCTCAACCTTTCCTCATAGGAGAGGTGCTCCAGCCCTCTGATCATTTTGGTGGCCCTCCTCTGGACCCGCTCCAACAGCTCCACATCCCCTCTGTACTGGGGGCCCCAGGCCTGGACACAGTACTGCAGGTGAGGCCTTCCAAGGGCAGAGTAGAGGGGGACGATCACCTCCCTCTCCCTGCTGGCCACCCCTCTCTTGATGCAGCCCAGGATGCCATTGGCCTTCCTGGCTGCAAGAGCGCACTGCCGGCTCATGGCCAGCCTTTCATCGATCACAACACCTCAGTCCTTCTCTGCAGGGCTGCTCTCAAGGAGTTCTTCTCCCTGTCTGTACACATACCTGGGATAATCATTTGCTTTGTCACCCTCCTGTGTATGTCAAGACTTAACCCAGATGACAGAGGCCTGTTTGATGTTTTAGACCTTTGCAATAATCAACATAAGTAGATGAAGAGTTATAACTTACTAGCTTCCTCTTGCCTAAAGAGAAAACAATCCTGCTGCAGATGGTGACTTTATTCAAAACATGAACAAATGCTCAGAGAAGAAACCAGGGCTTGCAGCACAATGAGGTGGTTTAACAAGCACTGAGAAGCTGGGATACTCAGCTGAGTAAACAAGACAGCTTACTCCAGAGGGAGATGTTCCTGAACTCTGCTGTTCTGCCCAGTTCAACAGGGAATGAGCTTCTGAGTTATGGGACTGAGTGTCTAGCCAGAGAGCAACAGCAGAAGCACCTCTGCTTGTTACTTGCACTGAAGCGCAACATAAATACATTGCATTGGAAATGTTGATGTCTGAGAGAGCAGTTCTGAGCCAAAGGGTGTTCAATGATCTTTTCTGATTTAATGCAGAAGCAGGTTCCCTGTCTAAGGAATGCCACCAATGGAGTCTCCCTTCTCCTTCAAGGACAGCATCAGCAAAAACTGGCATTTTTAGGGAGATACCCAGAGAAGCTGAGGAGGATTCTTCTGTGGCCATTGCTGAAACTCCTTCCTTCACTCAGCTAAGAGTTTATGTAGACCAGAAATTGGAGAGTACACCAAAAGAAGAAAGAGGGCAGGAATATGCAACTCTTCAGACACTGGAGGAATTTGTGCCATCTCATACTCAATTTGTATCGAAGGAATCCACTTCAGAACCGACGCATCAGCCACCTGCTGGGACTGAGGGTGATGTGGATTTCCATAAACAGCCTGAAGTGTTTATACATGAGTTACCAAGTAATGAGTTTGCCTGTGGTACTGCAGAGCCACGCTTTTCTCAAAGTTCTTCTCCATTTACTGTCTTGGACTCCACAGAAGATGTAAGAGGACAAGATGCTGAAGAAGTGAGCTTAAGATCAAGTTCTGAAAGTGACGGGGCAGACAGTAGGGCTGCCTGGTGTGTTCACCACGGAACTTATGACACTGGCAACAGAAATGAGTTTGAAAGATTCAAGAAATTCATTAAAGGAACACTTGGCGAGAGGTATTGGTGGCTCTGGATGGATATTGAAAGACTAAAGGTTTTTAAGGACACTACAAGGCAGCAAAGGTATTTCTCATTTTTTAGCACTTATTCTCTTAATTTTTTGTACTTGTAACACAGATCAATTGAGATCTTGAAATTTCAGAATAAATAATGGCAATGTTTGAATAGAACAGACACAATTAATCATGAGTATCCTGACAGGTAAGTCAGGAATGACTCTTCTGAAGCTGATAAAGCATAACTTATATGAAGTCAAAATCACCTTAGTATTAAGGCTTTGTTAGAAAGAAATTTGGAAAACAGAAAGTAATAGAAAAAAAAAGAACAGAAGAACTCAAAATCACAAATGGGACATTATGTATGACACACTGCTTTAGGGAAAGGCTCTGCTAAATTCAGACTGTTGTAAGGCATTGCACATTTTTTCTTATAGACAACCTGTCTCTAATTTGTGGAAAAATTGTTTTGGTTTCTGCCACCTACAATTAGAGGCACTTCATAACAGCAGTTTAACCAGTAGAATGAACTGTACTTAGTTATGTACAGCATTTGATATATGCTTATGTGACTATTTTTGTTCACTCAAGGCAACTCGATAAGATGAAAAAACTCTATCTACTGAGCAGTGGAGACTATTTCCTCAGTTCTGAAGTGTTACTCAGGCTTGATTTACAACGAGGAGATCAGTGGAATATAAGGCATCTAAGATGGATTCAGCCTGAAGTAGTGAAACCTCTTCTTCTTTACTGGTATGAAAAAATAAGCCTGAACTAAGATTCTACTTTTTAACAAATTTCCCTTTTCTTTGATAGGCCTACTAGTTTTATTTCATCTCACTTATCCTATTGCAATTATAAGAAGTGATGTCACATATATACTAGCAGGTATTTTCTTTGTTTTAGCTGAGACTAAACTATACTGCAACCTGCTCAGAAGCCAGGTGGATCTGCCTGACTGAACCTTTCTTATTTTACTCCCAGAGTATCTGAGCTACCTAGTGTATAGTTACCTTGGATATCATTCTAATAATTTTAAGCTGTAGGGTAGGGAAATCCCTCTAGGCATAGAAGGTTAATTCTGTCCTAACCTATTCCCCAAACTGCCCTTCTCAAGTTTCTGAGGATGCTCTATGTATACATCTACGTGGAATTTGACCTTGAGACTTTACTGTTCAATGTCTGTTATACAAAATGCCTTTACACATTGACAGCTTAAGCAAGGATACAAATTCTAGCCTGTTTCCAAAACATTAGCTAAATTTTTGGAGGTCTTCTGTCCTCCCCAAGGGGTATCAAAAATTGCAGGCAGAAACGAATACCTGCAGCTGTGTACTTTGCTGTGAAGCCTTATGAGAGTTGTGGTCTATGTCCTGTGACAAAAAAAAATCTTTCTTATTTGCTGTAGGATGAACGTGGCATATCCTAGGGCAGGCTCATACAAAGACAACTTTGTAATGGTGTAGTGTTTGCAACTTAAGTTTTTTTAGGTGTAGCTTGTTTTCAGATTTGGAAGAGTGCAATGTCTACATGCATCTTTAACTGTTTTTTATTGCTAGGTGTGTACAGAACTGTATCTTCATACAGTAAACATAATGAAAAAAAAAAAGTAAGCCAAATAGCCGGGTATTTCATATATCAGTGTTTCTTTCTTCTTTAGGGGTCCCAGATTCTGTGTCACTCATTCAAAGGCAATAGAAATTGCCAGTGCAAAACTGAAGTTCTGGCATACATGCCAGGAGAGACCAAGAGTGGACATTGATCCTTTTCCACAAATGGTATCATTGCTACCATTGACAATGAAGTCTGCCATGCCTAGGATACAACCTTCCCTTCCTCAGGTAGGTAGTGTCAAGACATTGAGACCAAACCCTTGTCCCACCAAAAATAATAATAAAAGTCCTCGAATTCAACATGACAAAAATATTATACTTGCTTGTTAGGAAGTCAAGATTTAGCAAGCTTGTCTCTTGCAGATGATTATACAAATATTGCAGTATCATTTTACTATGTTGTATGCAACAGACCACTGTAAATTGAGCCAAATTATCTTCTCATTTATATCCTGGCTATTTCATAAGTCTTTTGGTTGCATATTTCATCTCGACATTCTCAGAACTGCAAGTTCGAAGATCTAGCAGCATAGATTCCGCTCTTCAACCAGCCTTATCTTAATTCAGAGTAATTCCTACTACTTCACTGCAGTTACCCCAAATCTACCTCCACATTTGTAAAAGGGACAGAGTTTTGCCCAGGTTCTATCATTAAAATCCTTCAATCAGCTAGCTACACATGCAAGCCACCAGTTCAGTTTTGACTCCTTTCTTGAAAGCCTCAATTTGAGAGGTGATTGCAATGACAACTGCAGGTTTTCAGCAATGCTGTGTTAAGGCACAGGACAGCAGTACTTGGAGAATGTGAATCTAGACTGTGGTTCCAGTATCAAGAACCAGATGGTCTATGCCACAGATCTGTTTGTACAAAACTCTGTTACTTTGAAGTGGATAGTTCTAGACTACAATTATAATGTGTGTTTTCAAAAGCTAATTAATGGAGATAATGGAGGAAAAAGAGTGGGACAGATCTGTTCAGAAGCAGCTGGGTTCAGGACCGAGGTTCCTGTTGAGCACAGCAGGAATGGGCCAGACACAGCTGCATCTGACAGAGACTAGTTCTGGCTGACGACCCAGGGCTAGCTGTAGGTCAGGGAGACAGGATCCTAACTTGGCAGGTTTTCCAGCCCCTGTCGTGTTCAGCACTTGAAGAAAATTATGAACTGGCACTCATGACTCTCACAGAATCAGCTGAGGAACCATTTCTTGCTGCATTTTTTTTTTTTCTGTGGGTAACCTGAACTTCTGAATCCTCCACCTCCACTGTGCTTGTAGGAGCTTAGAAAGAGCAGCAGCTCAGGCTGGATTTCTGAAGGCACTCTGAATACAACTGGCATCTCCAAAATATCAATGCATGATTTTGTTCAGAATGAGTTAGCAATGATGTGGCAGAATGCACTTTTTCTCTCTCAGTCTGAGTGATTCTCTCTGTCTTACATTCCTGGTTTACAGAGAGCTACTTGAGGTTTTCTCAGCAAAGATTCACAAAGCATGCTCTTCAGCTGACATCCTCTATAATTCTACACAAAGTGCATTGTAGCATAATTCTGCTTGCTAAAAATGTAATTTCTAAGCTATGATGGTTATTAAGGTGTGGTGAAAAATCATGGATGATATTCAGAGAATTGTTTTGCCATTTCCAGTTTTACATATTATGATTGACAAGGAAAAATGGCCCTGAAAAGTCTTTAATGTATTTGAATTGCTAATGAGAACATGTTAAGAAAACACCAGGGAGAAAAAACAACCTGAATTGCCCTATTTTTCTGCTATGTCTTTCAGAAAAGTAGAACCAGCACACCAACGACTTCATTGAAACTAGACACGCTGGATTTCTCCTTGAAGTGTTCATCAAGATTATCATCTACCTTGCCATCAAGACAAAGCCCCCGAAGGGATGACTCTTCTAGCAGTAGAAAGTGGTAAGCACAATAGTCCTTGTATATCTTTCTCCACACCAGTATAGCTCAAACATTTATCAGAGGCTTCTAGATTCTGCTGTTGTCATGAATATTTCTCTTTAATACAAAAATCTGCTTATGAAGCATAGTTATGGTATAGACTGCTTGCATGGAGAATGTCTTCCTGGGTGATTAGTTATTCTTTTGCTTGTGTCAGAACACAGAAGGTTTCATTTCTCTAAATACAAGTTTCTTAACCTCACTTGCATAACCATCAATATTCTCTCTCTCTATATATTTATATTCCTTCAACCCACCTCAAGTACTTGCCCTCAAAGATATGCTGTGCCAGTGATTTCCACCGGGTTACATGAAGAACAGTATTCCTCTATCTTTTTTACATTCATTATAAGTTGGGAGTCCATTTACGTTTTCTCTGCTGTTTGTTATGTTGTTCTACCTGTCTGATGTCCCTTCTTAGTTGTTTATTTAATAGATAGACCTAGTTTTTCTTAAATGCATATTGAAAATTTTATTTGTTTGTGGATTCAGGACAGAGTCAGTGAGAAGAGACATGATCCATTGCTTAGCTTTGGATGATACTACAGAAATGAAACACCGGGCTCAGAGAAGGTACACCTATGCTGAGTTGCTCCCAGTAAGTAGTACTTGAAAATTTTAGTAGTCTTGAATCATGGGTTAAAATACTTTATTCCGTAGTATTGCAGGGGAAGTAGGCAATAATGGGGGGAATTAGTTTGATTATATGAATGTCAGTGCCTTATGCAGAGGTATAATTAAAATGTCAGCATTTTGTGTGTGGTATCTGTCACCTGTTTGATATCATGGCACATACCGAGGTTTATTTTCACTAGAAAGTTTTGGTCTTCTCCATGGTGACCATGTGTTCAGTAGGCTATTATGGAAGACTCACTGGATAAATGTTTCAGTGGAATCATTGCATGAGAGTCTCAGACTTACAGTGTAACTGAGAACTGAATCCGTCCTAGGAAGTCATTAAAATACTAAAATTCATAAGAGGAAAATATTTCAGTTGTAAAGTTAATATTTATTGGTTGTGTACTTTATTATCTTGTATTTNNNNTTTGTTCTTTATTATTTTGTTTTTTTTTTTTTTTTTTTTTTCTGGATTACTGCCTGCTAAGCAAGTCCTCAATCCAGCAAACCTCAGGAGGGACAGGCTGCACAGAAGAACCTTTTCTTAATAACTGCTAAAATGCTGACAATTCGAGCATTTGAGATGTCCAGATTTTGCAATTTAAAACATATCCAAAGCTTTAATGTTTGTGGAATGTCCTCAGGACAGCTTGCTGTTTCACAGAGGTGCAGATATCCACAGCTTCACAACAGAAAAGAGTATATTATGAAATCTGGGCCTGCTTCTATATGCATGGAATTTGTCAATCAGATGAACACATGATTATTTGTTTTTCACATCAAAATCATACTTTGTTTATTACTTTGCTAAAATCTTTTTATTTCTCTGTTAATTGTGACTGAAGAAAATGCTTGTCTTGGCAATTTGGGACATTTACTGTTAGAAAATTATATTCAGGAAATGTTCACACGACAAACTATTAGTTTTCATACACCTTTGTTATGCATGGTTTCTCTCGGGCTGAGGGAAGGAAAATACTACCCATCTACACTTCCGGGGCTAGCCTGGAACCTACAGCCAGGACCCCGAAATTTGCTATTTCAAGTACAATGCGAAAAGGAATGCAGTGATCCACTGTTTATCTTCATGCTGGGGAGTGAGATCTTCCTGCTCTGCTTCACAAGCCTTGCTTCCTCCTAACCTCTTACTGCTTGGAAAGAAGCTAGATGTCAGCCACCACACTCACCTACTCCCATGTCTTCTATCAGAGGTGGCAGGCCAGCCAAAATTTCTTTCATGATCATCAGAAGCTAATGTACTGGTTTGTAACCTCCTGTGGCTTCTCTGTGAGCCTTGGCAAAACGGATGTATTATAGAATCACGGAATCATAGAATTCTTTGAGTTGGAAGGGTCCTTCAAAGACCACCTAGTCCCACTTCCCTGCTGTAAACAGGAACATCTACAGCTAGAGCATGTTGCCCAGAGCCCTGTCCAGATTGACCTTGAAGGTCTCCAGGGACGTGGCAGCCACCACTTCTCTGGGCAACCTGTTCCAGTGCTTCACCACCCTTATCAAAAAAACCTTTTTCCTTATATCTAGTCTAAATCTCCCCCCTCTCAACTGCAAGACCTTGCACCTGGCTTTGTTGAAGCTCATGAGGTTCTCCTGGACCCACAGTCGGTGTCATTGATGAAGATATTAAAGAATATCAGTCCCAGTACAGATCCCTGAGGGATTCTTCCTAAAATGCTTTTGGAGCTGGCTGCAGGAAAGGGCATGGATTTCCTGTCCCCTAAAATGTTCGTAGTTTTGTTGATGATGTGAGTAGCACAACTCCAAAAGACGTCTTTTATTCCATGGTAGTTAACCATTTCAAGGCTTCATCAAAGACATAACTTGTTAACTTCTGTTGGTACAAAGCAACAGCTGAGACAGCTTTTGACACCTAAGTGCTATCCTAAGTGTTTTGGTTTAGTATCCCTGGAATTCCCTGGATTCAGTGCTGAAGGATTAATGCCGGAATTAAGACCAAGTTTCTTTTCCTGTTTCAAGGAAACACCTAAAGGATACTGTGGCCATTTTGCTACTCTTCACACCTTAAGTAATCAGATTTATTCCATGGGTCATACATATTTAGTGGGAAAAAGGTATGGAGAGCTACAATTAATTGCATATGTAATAGGAAATGGAGTCTTGTTTCTTGGGATGAAGGTAATAATTGAACACACTGCATGGCCCTCCACTGCAGTGTACTGATATTTGAAAATAATGAAAGCCTGTTATTCCTTGTTGTATAACTATATATTTTTTTTTGTCCAGGGGAAAAGTGCTGCTGGCAGTGTTGTCTTAAGGGGACCAGGAATGGAAAACATGCTGCAGTCTCTTTATCTGGAGAACAGAGCAGGCTACTACTTCACACACTTCTGTGAGANAATCAGATTTATTCCATGGGTCATACATATTTAGTGGGAAAAAGGTATGGAGAGCTACAATTAATTGCATATGTAATAGGAAATGGAGTCTTGTTTCTTGGGATGAAGGTAATAATTGAACACACTGCATGGCCCTCCACTGCAGTGTACTGATATTTGAAAATAATGAAAGCCTGTTATTCCTTGTTGTATAACTATATATTTTTTTTTGTCCAGGGGAAAAGTGCTGCTGGCAGTGTTGTCTTAAGGGGACCAGGAATGGAAAACATGCTGCAGTCTCTTTATCTGGAGAACAGAGCAGGCTACTACTTCACACACTTCTGTGAGAAGTCAGGGAATAAGGTATGAGCATTTTCCTACCCTGTGATAATTTAGTCCACAGTTGACTGAATGCCAAGTCATAGAGGGCAGCCAGACTGAAAAAAAAAAAAGAAAAATGGAGAAAGAAAGATTGATGACTGGATGAATTATTACTTGTGAGACTACAATCCCTCAACAACAATAAACTGTTCATGTGTATATTCAAACTAATGACAGGTCTTAACCAAGCTGTCAGATCCTAACTGTCTCAAACCTATTGGAAATCTGAATGTACCATCAGGGATAAAAAAAAGACTAATCGTTTTTAAAAAATAGCCTTTAACTTGGCAGAAAAAATGAGGTCTTAACCCACAAAAACATTTTTTATAAAGATGGAAAATCCACTGTGCTATTACTCATGATAATCTGCCTCCTTCTTGCTTGTTGAGTTAGTGATGTCCAAAATCTTAAATGTTTCAAAAACGTTCTTTTACTTCCATGAAGCTTCTTGAATTTCTGAGAAATATAACACTATTCCTTTCCTGCAGTCAGCAGAGTCGTCAGTCATTGCTGGGTGTAGATTGAGGATTGGCTGGAACAATTTATTGATCTGAGTCAGTGTTTAGTGGCTTTTGAGAAACACTGGGTACTTAGGGGAGATCTGAACACAATCAAGATGGACATCTGTTTCATTGCTGTCAAANAGATCTGAACACAATCAAGATGGACATCTGTTTCATTGCTGTCACACCCCAGAATCCAGCAGCAGTAGCTAGAAGTGCCTTGAGCTACCAGAAGGCAAGAACCAACATTTCCAAAGCTGAATATCTTAAGCTAAAAATGTTGAATGTGTACAGATAGAAATCTAAACAAAAGTAACTTATTTTTCATGGAAGATAGGCACCCACCCACATTTCCTAGCATTTGCGGGTGCCAGACTCCTTTGAAAATTATTTTGTAAGGTTTTATCTACAACTGTGGAACCTGTTTCATACACATGCCAGGTTTGGTGGGCTACAGTCTGTGAAACAGTTCTCTTACCCTATCTTTTCAGAACACAGTAATTATTGTCCAGTGATGGGGGTTTCAGGGTATTGTTCAGATCCAAACCCCATAAGCACGTGATTAAAACAGAGGACTTGGGGAAAGATCTAGACTCCTTTTTCTGAAAGATAATTTGACTTTTGTTTGAATTTATGAACTGGGGCCAAGATTCTGTGACTCAGAAATTCATGTGTTTAAAATGCAATGATAGTCACAGTAATATATGTCAAGTACACAATATTTAATTGTTTTGGTTATTGCTGCAAAATGCTATTTCACCATGGCACAAATTCTACATGTCCATTATCAACATTTCTTCTTAAGTGCTGGCTTTACGCCACTGAAATGTGGTTACTCTTCAAATGTTAACTACAATGTTAACAATTCTAATGGCCAATTATGCATAAAGGATACAATAAAAGATATAGTATCACAGTGACGATGCCATTAAATATGTTGTCCTTCTGCCAGCAAGCAACAGAAGATTAAATCCATCTTAAATTGAGCTTGATTTATGATGACCCCAAGGAGCTAAGTAATTGCTTGCATTGGAAACTCAGTCTTTTATAAATGCCTAATACTTGGGTAGCTATTACTTACATTTTGTTTCATTTCTAGTTGTGGAAGAACAGTGTGTACTTTTGGTCTGACCTACAGGCTTATCATCGGCTTTTCTACCAAGAAACTCTTCATCCCTTTAAAATATGCAAGCAAGCTCAAGTAAGTTGTAAATAATGTATTTTTCTTTCACAAATACATTTGTTCAGCGTAAAGACTGAAAAAGATAGAAAATAGAAGAGTTTCCAAATCTTGACAGCTCACACCAAAGTATATCTGGGTTGTGGACAATAAAAGAAGCTCTCTGGCTTACCTCCACAGAATTTCTTGATTTAAATGTTAAACAGGCATAGCTGGACTTCTGGGCACTGTTGTCTGTTCCCAGTTTTATCTACTATACTCAGTTCACATAATCTCCTCTTTGCTACTCTGCGTTGTATTTGGAAACTGCCTGTTCAGTGTTAACATCTGTGATAACATTTTTTATATATCATCTAATTGGGCTTTACCTTTCCTTCCATCTCCTGTGCGAGTTAGAATTGCCGTTCTCATAGACCAGACCTTGAAGTTGTCAGTCCTGTTTTTCATTTTCTGACTGTCAGGACAATATTATGCTCTTTACATAGTCATCTTCCACACCCTCAATTTGATCTTTAGACCCTTATTGACTCTGGATTGGAATGGATGTTTCCTATAAACAAGTGTTCTTAATTGAATGTGCACTCTAAATCAAGGAATAAAGCAAAAATAAATTGGTTCACCACAGGGCATAGGTGCTGGTAGCTCTCACTGACCGCAGAGCAGTCTGATACTGCCAGGGATAGAGGCTGCAGCAGTGTGATATTGTTATAAGGATTCCAAGGAAATTTTAACATCCTTTTGTGAAACTTTGGTTAGTTTTTCCTCTGTAAACCTTGTGTAGGAACATATTCCATCTGCATATTTGAGTATATGCTTACAGCAAAGCTACTTCAGATGTCATTGGAATACATATCTCATTGTACGGCTTAAGTAATTGAGTATCTTGACTTTGTCTTCTCTTCCTACTTCAAAGTTTTACTGGTGCAAATGTCAGAAATTTGTATGTTTGTCCAGAATTTCCACCTGAATTACTGTTAGTATGGAAACTCTGTGCTGAGGCTGGTACTCCCTCTTCCCTGTCAACCTGAATAGAGGGGTTAAAAACCAATCAAGGGAGCACTTCCTGTTGACCAGTCAACC
>VXAV01002604.1:128386-167395 GCA_013399715.1 Alectura lathami | reverse complement strand
AAGCAGCTGCACAAGCCCCTCATTTAGATCAGAGCAACATCCATGCTTTTGGGCAGCAATACGGCACACTTGGGCTTACAATCTTTTTTGCACTTCTTGCTTTACTCTAGTCATTCTGAGATTGCTTACCAAAACCTTCACACCGGGGGCAAATTCACACCAAAACCCAAAGTCTGAACAATCCATGATTTAGAAATTAATAAATAATGCCAAAATCTTAATTTGAATTTCCTAAGCACTTAATACTTTCAGATTTGTGCCATCATAAGTACTGTCAGGATGCAAACTCTGATCAAATTTCCATATCAGGGATTTGGGTTGGAGCCATCATTTATTCTAAAACGCTGACAGGGAAATGTGTAGCTGTAGGTAGGAAAGTTCTTCTTGTTTTACAGAAGAAACAAAACATTGAGTAAATGAAGAACGATGTGCACTAGATGTCACATGCCAAAGATTTTTGTATGAATTTTATAAACTTTAAGTTCATATAATGTGATTTTTCTTCTGTTGATCCTTCAGGATATTGGCCAATACCACTGTTTCACTTTTCCACTGAGACTGAGAAAACAAAAAAATATTCCATGACATAGATCAAAAAAAGTTATGAATATCCCTTTTAAAAGGATAAAATGCTTTTTTTTTTTTTTTTCTCCCATGTCTTACTAACATTTTTGCCCAGTGTTGAAGGCTCTGGACACAGTATTTTTCTACTCTTTCTGACATGTCTAGAACCCTTACTAGTTGGTCTGCCTGCAGCCCTTGCATTGAAATCAGTGCAGATACACCTGAATCCTCAGCAAGGAACATAGGGATGAGAGCTACTTTTGTTTCTCCCCTCATCTGCAAGTGAATGCAATCAGTTTGTCACTTTGTGATGCTGTTTTCACTTGGTGGGTCAAATCTCACAGCAATGGATTCTTACAAGAATGAAGACAAAAAGAAGTCATAGTCCAAATGTCACTGTAAACCTGAATCTTTCAGAAGGGAAGAGGCTGTCCTGGTTGCATCACTGACAATCTGGTTCTCTGAGTTCTGAAAAGAACTACAGCTGGATTAACCTCCACTAAATTTCTGCTTCATGTGTATTACCACCCCTAACAATTGTTTATGGGAAAAAAAAAAAAAAAAACCTCTGTCTCCATTATGGTCTAGTTTTGCATATGAAATTAAACAGGGCTAGAGGGCAGTTCTGCAGGTAGAGCAGCCAGCAAAGGCAGTCCCTAATACAGCAAAATATTCCAACAGTGTTTGTATGAGCAGAATATCAATTGCTTTTGGCCAAAGCCTCTTTAATCTTGGCAATTTCTTACCCTTTAGTCTTACATTTTTTCAGCTCTAAAAAATAATAGTAAATATATTTAAGTTTACCCATTTCATACAAAATCAAGCAGGAAAGAAGAGCTCCACCCGGTAAGTTGTAATTTTTTAAAAATTTTATTCTTAAAACTTTACTAAGAATGACCAGCCATTAAAGGAATGAGGTGAAATCTGTGATAAAATACTGAGGACATATTTTGGCCCCTTTTTCACCAATTTACAGGTCCCTTGTGTGGTTTTATGAGTCATGACAGATGGACAAATGTAGCCCTAATGATGAACAAAATGGTTAACCTCTCTTTAGAAAGTGTATTTCTAAAGATACCACATTTTTATATCATCGGAGTGTTTCTTTCTAATTTGTCTATTTATATGTTAAATGTTTTGGAACAAACTAGAACATGACGTAACTGAAGCTTTATTAGTTTTAGGGTTCTTCAGAATAACTTCCAAGGTTTAAAATCATTACGAATCTAATTAATACCACCTCTGTTAAATTTCAGTTTATCCTGAAATTTGCTGACAAGGGCATAAGTTAGGATAAATGTGGTCTTATTCTGCAGCTAGGACTATACCCCAGGATGTGCTTGTTCTTTGGCCTTACCTTTATACCTGCAGGCCTTTATTGCACTGATAAGGGAGTCCATAATAGCCACAAATCTTGTTTTCAGTGGTCATATCTACATAGAAAAAAAGTGGAATCCTGCAGAGACAGTAAGTATACTAATCATAACAAGTTCTCACTGGAGGATGTCAGGCATCATTGCTCTGTATTCCTCAATGACCTGATACCATGAGGGTCGAGAGGGTACGTTTCAGACAGTTAAAGTTCAAAATGGAGGAGATGTAGTCTGATAATCCTGCTGTTCAGAAGAAGGAGTCTAATAAATGAGAATTTGATGTAAAACAAACAGAAATGTCATTATTTAATGTACTCAAACATCCTCTGGCTGTGCTAGCAATCTAAACATTACAGTGTTTTATTATTGCTTGAAAACAGAGTGGATGTACAATTTTCTTTTTACTGCTTTGCTCACCTACTAATTACAGCTGGATTTTAGCAGCATAAGGAAAAACAAGATGAATCAGAGACTCGTATTTCTTGTTGTCAAAACTGCATGATAATAAATACTGAGAATGGGCTCCTCAGTGCCATTTTACGGAGAAACTCTGATATATGCTACTAATCTGATCCCCCAAACATATGTTCAAAAATTCATTGGACTTTGACAGTGTGAAGAAGGGAAAACATTTATAACAATTTGTATTTGATTATGGCAGTATGTCCTTTCACTTGATCTCCTAGCTGCAGTCATGATGTACTAGACAGATATGCTGGAATATATTCTTTCAAAATATTACTGGAAGAAAGTTTTTTTTTTTTTTTTTTTCTCCTGAATTTTGTAGCAATTTATGAAACATTTAAAAAGAAAGAATCTGACTTAGATGTCTATTTGAAAGAAGAAACCTTTGGAAGAAAAAAAAAAAGGCTCTATGCTTCAAGAATGTACAGGTAGTGAAAAGGACGCATTATTCAGGTTCAATTTTTCTCTGCTTTTACATGTTGAATGGCAAATTCTGTGAGCTTCATAAAAAAGAAAACAAAACAAACAAACAAAACAAACAAACAAAAAAAAACAAAAAGCCACAACCTGTTATAATCCTTGCTTTGTTAAGGATTTAGACCTCAGCTCAGCATTGGTATCTCCTGTTAGAGATCCTGTATCAAAAAGGAGTCCCAGCAATGTCAAAGAACTGTGCAGGAGGACCTCAGCACAGATTGAAATAGTATCATTTTTCATTAATTTTTACCTTAAAATTACAAATTCCCTTCTATTCCTGGTCAAAACAGAAATGGCACAGTACATATTTTGCAAAAGAACAACGCATTCAATTATATCTGCTGTAGCAAAACCATTTCCTACTTCATGAAGATCTGCAGATGCTATAATTATTGTGGATATCTGAATCTAGCTAAGAATCTGTCAAATGTCTACAGAATTACATTAAACATTGTTTTGTGATCTAACTATTTAAATAAGTATCAGTAAAAGTGGCAGGGAGGCCAGTTATGTTAATAAATGAACTTTGGATAAAATAATAACACAGGTAAAAAAACCGTAAGAGGGTAAGTGTAATTAGATGCGTGCTCAGAATACAGAGCAGGACAGCGGGGGACAGATATGCATTAACTCTCTCCTTCAATACGACCATTGGAATGGAAGATGGCTAACGAACAGATTTCTTCTGTTTTATTGTAGTTCCTTTATGCAACTTACATTGCCCCATCTGCCAGTATGGACATTGGACTTCATCAGAGTAAGAAAAACACGATTTATCAGAAAATTGACCCAGCTTTTGAAGATCTTTTTGACCCCGCAGAAGAACATGTCCTCCTTCTTCTGCTGGAACCGTGGATGAAGATGGTGGAAGCAGACAAGTACACTTATGGAAAGGTAACTGACTTGTATGACACTATGAAAATTTCTTGTGTCATAAAAGAAAATCACAGGAGTCTTCATGTACAGCCCTTTCTCAGTCCCACATACAAATCTGTTGCATTTACAGTCAGGAAGGGAGAAGTATTGTGGGAAGTTTCACTCACCCGCTCCCTTCTACGTGGATGCATGGAGCAGGCTGTGGAGCAGGCTGTGCTTCCTGTGAAGAGCAGACTCCCCCTTCAACAGGAGAGTGCAGGCTTCTTGCCCCCACGCTCTGTGAAGTGGGAAGGAATGTGTTTTGCTATGGCAAAATTTCTCTTTGCACTCAGAAAGTACATTTCCTCAATCTTGTTGTTGATCAAAAGTAATTTTATTTTTAGTAATTTTTAGTACAATGTTTGTTTTTGTTTGTTTGTTTGTTTTTTTTACTACTGTCATGCATGTATGGACAAGTAGCAGAACAGAGATAGAGAAATACAATTTTAAGAACAGTCTTCTGGGTCTAATTATGTGGTGGCATGTACAAAATGTTTAAGAATAGAGTATAAAAACAGAAAAAACATGCAGCTTCACCACTTTTGGTTCATAAAGCAGAAGTCTTGCCCACATTTTTGCCCTTAATAGTCTTTGATGAGCCTTTTTGCCCGATGACTTCATGTGAATGTGTCTTGGGTCATCATGTCTTCAGCCTCCCTGTAGCAGTAAGTTCCATGGCTGAATCATGCAATAGGAGAAAAAATGCTTATTTTGGTTTGTTTCCAACATCCCTCCCCCCAAGAATTTCACCTGATGCCCTAGTTCTGTAAGTCATGAGGAACAGTGAACAATTGTTATCGTGTCATATTCTCACTGCTGTTAGTTCTTTTATGTGTCTCTGCCACATCCCACTTCAACTGCAACTCTTTGAAACTCAAGAATCTGTGGCTATTTAACCTCCCCTTTTACAGAAGTAGTTTCATACCCTTCTTACACTCATCAATCCCATCTCTATCTGTTATTTTATATACTTTTCATTAGATACAAGCATTACTCAAGATCTGGATGTGCTACGGATTATCCAGTGGCAGAATGATGTTTTCTGTTTTGCTCTTTGTTCCTTTCCTAATTGTTCCTATCATTCTAATTGCCTTTTGACTCCTGGTGAACTTTGAGTGGATGTGCAAAATGTAAGCTAACAGCCATCTGCAAGGATTCCAAGATCTCTTTACTAAGTAACAGCAGCTAATGTAAAGCCCTAATTTGGAGCTCATTTGAATGACTTTATTGTCGTTGAGTTCAGCTTCCCTTTTATCACACAGACAATAAATACCCTGAAATCCTGCAGCTCTTCACAGTCAATTTCGTTTTTTGCTCTGTGGAATTATTTTGCAAGCTTCGTTGTCTTCTCACTCACCTCATTTTCCAGATAATTTCTGGACACGTTTGAAAAAACAACCACAGCACAGATCCCTAGGAGACTCCAGTAGGCACCACACCCTATTATGAAAGCTATGCACTTCTGTATTTTTTATTTTCTACCTTCTAATTAATTCACAAAGGGACCTTCTATCTCATCCTGCGATAACTTAATTTCCTTAAGAAGCTTTGAAAGTTTGAATGTAGTTAAAACTTTCTAAAATGAAACATTCTAATTGGAACACATCTGCAAAATATTCTCTTCAATTGCAACCTTTTCCGTGCTATTCCAGAGAAGCTATTTTTCCTCAGCTATTTCATCTAAAATTGTTTATGACCTGCAGAATGCCATGTAATTGACTTGTGCTTTCGTTAATCTGAAATTTTATTTATTTTCTATCAGACTAATATTAAACCGTACACCTTCTATAAATATACATGTTAGGTATGTATTATCACTACTAATTGTCTAGAATCTAGTGCCAATGCCCCACGGAGTCAAGTCATCAGCTTAGTCGAGTTTTAGAACACACCATTTGTGTACAAAAAGGACGCTGCTTTTGGGAAAGCCCTGAATACAGCATTGTCACTGTTTCTTGTGGCAGAAGAACTTCTGCAAAGTAAGAACCAAGAAGAAAGTCTTACTCTATGTTAATTTAATGCATGTGTCAGGTAATACTTTCGTGAGTTAACTGAGGGGTAATCTTCTGCCATTTCGGTTTAGATGATGTTTTGCTTTGCAAGTGTTCATTTATGAGCAGACTTCTAAGTAGGTGTCCTAATGAAACAAGCACAAAAAAACAGAACTAAATCCTTCTGAGTGCACAGTATATGCATTTGTGGAGAGTTATTATACACAGACATAAAATGACCGGTTCTAGGAGACACTAGAGTCTCTTTGTACTAGGTGCAGGCTGATGCATTAGGCACACTCCTTCTGAGCACAAAGAAAAGGTCTGCTTTGTATTTTGTTCAGAGCCGGGCTCTGTTCTTCCCCTTTGTTCTCCCATACAGCAGGATATATTTGCCCTTAATGAAACAAGATATTTTATCAAGAATTAGGTGAGTTCAAAATTGTTTATTTGGGACACAGTTGGCATGTATCTAATTTTTATCTTTTAACAAAGCATGAAAACAGGAGAGTTCTTTTTTTGTTTTTATTACTGACCCTTGTTCTGCCTCTATCTGTTCTTCTCTATTAAAGGTTTGTGGGAAACGTTCCGAATTATTTTCCTATTTTCTTTTAAACTACATTTTCTTTTAAAGAAAAGAATACACAAAAGCACTTTAGAACAGTGGAAGTGAGTAACACTGAGCCTAAAGGCATTCAGATAATGCCGTGATTTGTGTGATATTCATGTTTAGATAAAAGTGTAATGAGTATCAATCTAAAACCTCATTTTTTTCTCTCTTGCATATAAATTCTTGTATAGTAAGACCACAGCTTTCTTATCTTTGTGATGGGGGTGCTAATCAATTTAATTCATTGACTCAATTTTGCTAAATAACCTAAACCTGCTTTTGAATGGTTTAGCCACCTGAGAGGGTCACCGAACTATGCCTTATGCAGTTACTCTTTGTTTGCACGGAACATGGAGAACTACTGTAGTTGTTCAGGTAATGCCTCTTGTTAAGTTAAAAAATGCCAATGCTTAATGAGTTCCAATCACGCACAATTTATTGTTTTAAGACACTAACCGTTACCAAAATGAAGAAAGGGACAGGGCTGAGACTCTAGAAGTTTTTCCCTAATTGTTTAGATATTCATCCTTGAATTTCTATTTCTGGAAACATGTGGCACTGTATCCTTTTGTCATTTCTCACTGAAAGAGATAGTTTTAAGACCTGGCTTTCTGCACCTCAGTGGCATGAAATACAGGTTGCTGGCAGAGGCAGTCAGGTGTGTCTGGCTTGCTTTACACAATATAAGTCAGCAAATTTTTAATACGAATTTCTTCTCTTGAAGATACAATGATGTCATTTCATAGCGTTCAGTAGAAATCTACATGTGATCCTACATAGATCTTAAAATTTTGTTCCACCAGAGCTTTTAATTGAATTGTTTGTCACAAGGATGTGACTTCTAGGGTCTCCTAAACATCTGTCTCATTATTGGCAAACATATTCCTTTCTATCCACTGTCACTGGCAAGTTGCCTGCCCAGTTCTCCATCTTTCTATAATGTGTACTGTAGGGATGACATAAGATATTATTTTTATTAGGTGGAGTTGGTGGAAGAAACTCGACAGCTGGACTCCGTGTACTTTAGAAAGCTCCAGGCTTTGCATCAAGAGAGCATTTCCAAGAAGGATGAGGTAAGACAAGTACCTACTAACAAAAAACAAACTCTTTTTCTATTAGAGAGGGTTAACACTTTGAGTATCAGCAATGAAAGACTGTCTACATGCCAGTTTGCAGAAGCCACTAGTCTGATTCCTACCATCCATGTTTTGGGAAGTGATTGATAGCCATTGCGTGAATTACGAATTCAGTTCTGCCAGTTACATCAGTATCACACTGTTGCATGATTGGACTCAGTGGGACAGTTTCCACTAGTGGAGTGTATTTTGGGCCCCTAAGCTTGAATACATCAATTTCAAGTAAATTACAGGTATGTATTGGTTTATTTGATTATGGAACCTGCACACACTAATATGTTTAAAGCAAACATAAAAATAAAGCTGATTAAGAGCTGGAGCCTTAATTCAATTTATTTTCTTAGTGATCACAAAGCTGTTCTATGGAGTTCTATGAAGTTATCTAATGCAGGACTATTAGACTTAGCAAAATACAGAGATAAAAAAGCAATTATGCTAGTGAAATAATTTATTTCCTCAGAGTACTGTCGCTGATACTGATCTACCATCCTTCCTTGATGTTGTCAAAGACGTTCAGCACTCGCGTCAAGCTCCCAAAGAACTGGCAGGTCCTAATTTGTGTAACCTGATCCACGACAAACAGAAGTTAGAACAATTCAGGGCTTTTCTTAACAAGCATTCTGCTGGGTATGTTTCTTTATTTTAATTAATTCACTTGTTTTCAAGTTCAGAAGAAATCTTTGCTGAGAATCTTGACTATCTAAATGTTAATGAATTTTATTTTATTTTTAAGTATTTGCATATTTATGAAATACACATGCATACTCTCCAGACAGTTGAATTATCATAACTTTTTTGGAGATAAGAATTCTTCTATCATAACATGTTTGTCATCCAGCTTTACTTTCATTTTATGCTTTTATTAGTGGCAAACTCCTGAGTACAGCAAGTAGCCAACAATGAATAAAAAATTATCTTTTTTAGTACAGTTTCAATTTAGTACATTTAAAAACTTAGGTAGAACATTACAGAAATGTATAAAAAGAGCACAGCCATTGTATTCTCACAGTATGAAAGCAACTGCAGTTTTGTGTTTGTACTGATCCAATCAGAATTAAGTACCAGCCACTAGCCGATACGGTTTATGGAAGGTTTTTGCAGAACAGCCTACTTGTTTGAAAATGAAGATCTAAACAGAAGGTCTAGCAGAAGTAGATGTGAGTTTGCTACTGTATTTTTTTCTAAGCCTCACGCTAATCTCTACCCTTTTGTAGGAAAAGGCAAATGTTAAGTAATTGTTAGCAAGTCCCTTAATTTTTGCCTTCTTTACCAGGAGCTGATGCTTTGCATACTGCCTATTGCTCATAGATAAGTACTGCTATGCTTTTAAATTGGATGTTGGTCTCCTTTTTCAAAAGTGCCCAGAGATGTTAATGTAGCACAGGACTCCTCTGGCCAAGACCCAATCTCCCCACCTCTGCATATTATCGTAGGTTTGCTTTGTAGTCAGAGAGACAAATACATACTTCTGGACATAATTCTTCTAACTCTGAGGGGACATCTAAAAACAGTTTGGATGAATAATTTCTAAATCCGTCTATTTTTCTTCACTGACTGTAGTCAGTGAAGACTGTAGGTAATAAGCTCAGATCAAAATTTTCATGGTGGAGGCGTTCATGTTTAAGTAAGCCTGCTGCCACTCTTTTTCTAAGTTAATTGTCCAAATTGGTTACACACCCCCATCAGTAAAAAATTTTTGAGCATGCATACCCAAATATGAATTTTTTTTGGATAAATTATATACATGTACTACTGAAGTTCTAGTATTTTATTCCTTCCTCCCAAATGATTGTCTTGTGCACCTCTAGGGTGTGCACATTCCACTTTGGAGACCACAGGTGTAGACTTTCTTTCTAACTGGGGAAATGGTAGCAATCACCAGTGAACTGGCTAGGATGGAGTCCCAGATGGGTGCGCTGAATTGGCTCTGGGAGTTCCAGCCTCTCTGTTAATCACAGTCAAGGCCCTTGTTAAGTGATAGAGCCAGGCAGAGAAATGTTTAATTTATGGACAACTTGTCTTCTGTAAAAATTTCTAATAAAGAAAAATATTTGAAAAAGTCTCAGAAAGCCATGTTTTAGATATGGCTCTAGATCCAGTAAATGAAATCTGTTATGGTCCAACTGCAAGTGAAGTTTTGGAACAGCCAGGTTGCTGAGCACCTGGGCACAAATTCTGGTAAGAAACAAAATCAAGATCCATTAATTAATACTGTGTTCAATATACAAGATACATTCATGCAATTGCAGGCCAGTTTATGTTACTTTGGTTTCATGGGTTATTACTTGTCAATTTTGCCAAAGCAACTGACTGTGCACATGCTCCTGATCTGCTGAAAGTAAAAAGCAGAGCGTGCTTGGATAAGGCATCACAGTAAACAGTTTAAGCTAACACACTTTAAGAGGATATATTTTGCTTTTAAGTAAGATGGACATATTTGGTCAGCTGGCATGGGTAGATGACAAGGAATAATTCAATAAACCACAGTAACTTGGATCGCTTGCCTTTGGGTGAACTTACTTCCCTTTTGGCAAACTAGCAAATGAAGGAATATCAATCTCAGCAGAACTTAGGCCTGTAAGGGTCTCAAAAGACTTCTGAAAGGGAGACATCTGTTCTCAAATCAGTTGGATGCTTTTGAAAGTTTTACTCAAAGATTAATGCTTCAAAAAAAGCCAGTTAATAAACAAATGGAAAAGTGAAACAGATTTGCCTGAATTCAATGTTTCATATTTCCTGCTGTAAATATAATGAATGTCCTCATTAAAATGCTCACAAAACTTCAGATAGTAAGATTTTGTCAGAAAATTGTCCTAAGAATTACCCTGAAATTGTGGGTATGTCAATTATTCTGCCCTCAGGTTTAAAGAATAAATCCAATATATTTTCCATTAAAACAAGCTCAAATAAACAGTATACACTCAAACGATGAACAGCATAAAGACCAAGACTTGCATATGGAGATTATTTGTCACTTATTACAAATAATAAAATAAGTAGTAAAGCCAGTAATTTATGAAAGAACAGCCCACTAAAAGCCCTAAAACCAAAATTTACCATCAATTATTTTTGTCTGCTTGTGGACTAACTCACAAGCTCCAGCGCTCACACGGGGCAGGAAGGGGGGGAGTCCTGGGGCTGCTGTTCCTAGCTGCCATCCCTGCTCCCCTGTCTGAAGGCACTGCGAGGAGACAGAACGGGGGTGTCGACTCAGCTGCTGGTGGCTCACAGCCTGCAGTATCGATCCAAATTTTCATCTGTTTCTTTTTGCCTTCACTCCGTGAGCTCTGCTCTGTGGCTGTGGTTCACAGTCCCTGCTGGATTTAGCTGTAGCTAACGGAGGAGGTTGCTCCTTTCAGTGTACTCCAGGAGGGACCCTGAATGAGGTCCCCAAGATGTGTTTTGATCTGTCTGTTCAGCACGTGCTATAGTCTCAACAGATGGTACAAGCAAAGAAATACTGACAGAGAATTTCAGTTCAGTGTGACCTGGTTTAGGACTTAACTCTTTGGTGGTTTGCGGTTAGACTAATAACTCTCAAGAATGTTGATGGAATTAACTCAATATTGAAAAAAACATTCTGTTTAAATTTATTTGTAGGATGGATCTCATGTGCTGGCTAGATATTGAACAGTTCAGAAGGATGTTCCACAAGGATAAAGAAAAAAGGGAGGAAAAATCCAAGGATATTAAGAACAAGTACCTGAATAAAAAATACTTCTTTGGACCCAACAGCCCAGCTACCAGAGAGCAACAAGAACAGGTACCAGTTACAAAACCGTTCATCAACAGCACCAATTGCTGTGACTGAGAGAAGAGTCTATAATCAGCTTTACTCTTGCTTTTCCCCAAGCTATCTCTTCAAACTCTATGTACATTTTTGGCCCATACTTTTGTATTTTTGGAACAGAACTAGTCTGGTTCTGTTGTGGTTGTGGGGCTCCCTTCCTTCCTGTTCAGGCTTATCCTCCCAGATCCTTTTAGAACACCTCTCTTAAATCCCGATTTGAGGCCACAGCCAGGGCACGCACAGCACAGCTCAGAAAAAGTGTAAAAACGATTCTCAGTTAGAGTGGCTTGCTCAGCTTTCTATTTTAGGATGTCAGTAAAGTCACAGACAACAAGCCTGAGCTGTGGTACTCTGATGTATCTTGAACCTTAAGAAATTTCCTTGGTCAAGCTGGAGTATTATGTGTCAGAGTCTGTATTTTATTATAGGTAAGGACAAACGTAATCTGTTCCCTTTTATGAAAAGTACACGTGAGCCTTCGGTAAGCATGCATTAAATGCTTTGCTTATGGTTAAGCTCATGCTTTGCTTAATCAAGGATGTAGAGAGACAAAGGATTTTCAGTATACACAAAAGTTTATGTCATGTGTTATTGTATTTGGATTGCTTAGATAATGCATTCAGGTGGAGGATGGGGACAAACCCTTCATGACCGGCTTCCTCCAGCGGTTCTGCTAGAAATTCAGCAGTGCGTCCAGAAGCGATTAGAAACACAATGGCTGCCATTGTTCCTGGCAGATGAACAACCAGGGGCGGAGGGAAAAGCAAAGGTAATTTTTTAACAACAGCAATGCAGGCATTGTTTTTTGTTTGGCTCATAATTTACCATTGGGATAAAAAGGTTCAGAGGAAAAGCAGCCTAAAACTCACCTTCAGTTTACATTGAAGAAGACGCTCTAACATGTACAGGTTGAAGCATTCAGCTTGATAATTGTGAAGGCAGCTCCTCTGAAGGCTTAGTCTGGCTGACAGCATTATTGTTAGATCCTAAACCTGAAGAAGCTGAAGTTAGCCCTGCTGCCAGTGGAGAGAGAAAATCTTTGCTGTAGTGGCACCATCTCCATAAGCCATACTGCCCTAGCCATACACCTGAACCCAGAAGAAATGCTGCTTTGTAAAGGATTTGCCCAAGGAGACAAGAAACAAGAAAATGAGTGGGTTTTCCATGCTGCATTCTGTCTCATACACTATCTGTATTTTCCTATCTGGAGCTGCAGTGCCTGTAGAAACGACTCCGGGACTTGTGAAATCCTGCTGAGTGGAGAGGTTAAGGGCTACAAGCCTTGCTTCCAATTTGTTACTTTCAAAAGTTGCCAGAAAACTGGGAATGAGGAGCCTTTCACTCCTGCTGGCTCATTAGAAAGAGTGGGGAATGGGCAGAGCTAACGTCTGCCTTGTATGGCTGGGATCTGTGCAGGGCGATCATCTGCTGGTGGCAGATGCAAAAAGGCTTGTTTTGTCCGCACTTCCACAAAAGCTCTGAAATGCGGGTGTCAGGGCAGAAGGAAACTTGACAGTTCCACCAAGCGGACACACATGCACACTGCATTGATTCGTAAAACCTGCGTCCTAAGATCTTTTTAACATCAAGAGGGTTATCGGAAGTGTTGTCAGAAGCACGCATGGATGGGCTCCCTTTAATTGATTCAGAGCACTAAGTGAACGGAACAGCGTAGGTTTTGATAAGAAAGACTTTAATTTTAATAATGATTATGCTAAAGCAAAATTTGCTAACCCTCTACCCCTTTTAGCTGAATTCTGCTTCCCTTGTGAGCCTTGGCACAAGACCATGGGATAAGAGTAAGCTGCTTCTAGTTCTGGACGCTAGCTCATGCCTCTTCTTGCACCTGCTGCCCTGTACTGGCAGGGAGAGTAGCCCCTGCAGTTTGTAAAGTGCCGTATTAAACTCTAATAAACAGTTTACAGGAAATACATAGTTTTGATCTGCTTTTAGTCTGCCCATAACTCCATTTATGTCTCGCTGCTCTTTTCTCTTTCTCACTGCAAATTCAGAGGATGAAAAGGTCCTTTGAAGAACGTATTTTAGAAGAAATGAAACCAGATGACATTCTCCACTTGGCTTCATATTTCACAGTGACCAAACACTGTGGGCATGCTATGTAGTCCTTATTCAGAAAATCTGCCCTTGATTTGAGGTGTATTTTGTGCTACAAAGAAGCTGAAGGATCTAGCCCTATTTTTCTGATATGGCTGTCCGAAAGAACAAAAACACTTCATATTAAAAAAAACAACATTAGAAGCCAAAATCTATTCCCAACATAAGTAGTCCCTAAGAACGTTATGGGTGGTATAAACCAGTGGAAGAGCACAGTCTGACCGCCATTGCTTCTTGACTTCTGAACTCCTCAGCCTTAATGAGCACATGTTCATTTATGGCTTAAACAGGGATAGTGTTCATTGTGGGTCCGCACGTTTCATGTATCAAGAGCCAATGAAGATGTACCAACTGTTCTACCACTACACTCAGTCATTAGGGGGCTGAACATCAAACAAGAACAGTTAAAAAATTCAGTGATAATCTGTTGTTTAACCATAGGTACAGGACAAAACTGAAGATCTCCTAAGCCAAAAACAGGAGAAGACTACTAGAACGTGGAAGGCAAGTGAAGTTTAATATGTTTCCTGTGTCTGCAGATTCACTGTCTTTTCTGTTTGGACCTTGCACATCCTGCACAATTTTCCTGCTAACAGTGTGAGGTCCAAATGCAACGCTGTCAAAAGCAGGCATGATTGTATTGGCTGCAGTGGGATGATTACTCACATTACTGGTGAGTTTATCTCCCTGCTGGATGTTCACGGTAAATTTCTCCCCCTTCCTGGCTGGAGAGGTCATACTTGAAAGAAACACGTCCCTTGTCCTGTGCTTTAGAGCACTCCTAACCCTCCTTAAACTGGTATTGTACCTTTAATTCGCATTTATCTGTATTTTGCACGCAGTGGACTTATTGGGACAAGCTGTTCATTCCAGCATCTGGTAGTTTATTTATTATTGCGAGTGGATTACGTGCAGACACAAAAGGGAATGTGAAGTATGCAGCGGAGTGGGCAGGTTTAATCATATCTCACAGTATCTGTTTCATTTAGAATTGTATTTTAATCTTACAGCACTGAGATAATATCAATTTTAAACATCTTAAACCTTTGTAATAATACATTTCATCAGACGTTTGCATGTTTTTTCTCCTGAAGAGCAGTGAACTCTTGGTGATTGCCAGCATACAAGTTGCGTACATTTATTCAGTCAAACTTTTATTGGCTGTTGAAATCAAACTGGAGACCCGGTCACCAATTATCCACGCAAACCATTAGCTCGGAAGAGATCCAAAGTGCATGTGGGTTCTGTTAACTGAGGTTTCTTTTGTCTGTTTGTCAGGAAGATAGTTTCTGTATTCTGCTTTAAGATTGCTGACCCATAAGCTAAGCCGTATTCATACGTTAGTTTAGGGGTGGGAGCAGCATTATGTTCTTCCCTTCATGAACATACCCCCAAAACAGTTTTTCCCCAAAGCTGCCTAAACCCTGGTCACAGTGGATGGAACACTTCTGGAGATTTGGACGAGGGCTGAGAAGATGCCATCCCACTGAGCTGAGCTGACTTCATTTTGACCAAGAGACCCTTTGGCAACCACCACACACCCTGCTGCAGGGGCAGGCGCCCAGCCCTGGCAGCCTCTGCAGGCAGAACACGAAGCGTAGCCTTCATTTTTAAGTAACACTGCAGAAAGACTTTCAGCATAGGATCAGGTTAGATTTCCAGGACCGTCTGCAGCAACTAAAACCGTTTCTGTCCCATGCAGATCATTGAACAGCACTCCATCCCTGCAGTACTTCAACAGTCTTATACCCCTGTTACAAGATAGTTTTCATTCATCCATCTGATAACAAGGGGGGATTGTTTGGCTTGCTCCTCAGTGACAGCACAAGAACTGTTTGTGTGGGAAGGCAGGCCAGCCTGAACTTCACTTCAAACAAACTGTCCCTGAGTAAGCCATCTTTCCTTCTCCACCCTTTCCTGGCTGCCCACTGCTCTCTGCTTTGCAGCAGGAGGATTTCCAAAATGTCTCGATGACTTTAAATTCTGTTTTACCATTGGAAGCTTTAGTCCACAGAGAGCAAACTCTCCAGCTTCTGTTGGTGATCATGGCAACACACTTCAAAACTCATTTTGTTAGTGAGATCCCTGTCAGAAGCATTTAACAACTTTTAGCTATGTGGTTTGTCTGTTCCTTTTTCTTTGTTGTTTGTTTGCACAAAACTCAAACTGTTCTCTAGAAAAGTAGCCTGTTGCCATAATCAATAACAATAGCTGTTTCCATACTTTATAGTATGTAGTCATATGGTCTAAATCATTGTCAGTCATTTCCTCTCCCATCACGTTTTCCAAAAAATGTTGCCCAAACCAAATGAGAAAAAAGGGAAAGAAAAGAAAGAAATGAAACCTTGCCAAATTCTATTGTATCCATGTCATAAACACATAAACTACTGAAAGTTAGGGTCAGTGCAAAGATAAGAATCAGACAGTTTATGCTAACTAATGCCTTTGTTATTGCCTTTTGAAACAAAGTTTACTTGGTGCATTTATTTCTGCTTTTGACAGCATGTGGACAATAAGAGGGTTTCTTCATCTAGTGAAATAATTGCTTTCCGCAAAGCGCTGTTGGATCCAGTGACAGCAAATCAGTTTCAGCGCTTTGTGGCACTGAAAGGAGACCTGCTGGAGAATGGAGTGCTCTTTTGGCAAGAGGTACAGAAGTACAAGGTACGGTGGTGAAGCGGCACAAGGGGAGTAGTACCATTCAGTTTGTAAGCAAATGCATCCATTAGCGCAAACTGGAAAAATTCTAATGCAAATATCTCTAAGCATTTTCTTGTTCATATTAAAACCTCCTTCACTATTTTTTTTTTTCTTAGATGAAAATCCTTGTTTCTTAAGAGTAATTGTTTTTTAATGACTTGAATATATTTTGCCTGTCTTTCTTTATGCTTCTTCAAATTCTGACATTCACTTGAATCTCTAAAGAGATACTGTTAACTAGCTAATGGCCAGAGTTTGGTGTGCATCTGTTGAGCAGCAGAAACCATGACAGCATTAAAATGTTCGCTATGTCTGTATAGTTGAATACTATCAAATACAGGGATTATTGCTGGGTTTGGTAGTTCCTCAAAAATCAGAGAGAATTTTTAAATGCAATCAAATGTACAAATGTAAAGATAGTATCTACCCCAAAAATTTGTATGTAAAAAGCAGACACCAGCTGCCTTACACTCCACACAGTTGCATCTGATTGCAGCTGAGGAGGTGGCCAAGGTCAGCAGGGATTGCCTCTCTCCCATATACATGCCTGAGTGCAACTGCTGCAGTGTGGGGCAACACAACCAGAATTCCCTGGAATGAGCATTTCAACCACACCCTAGTAGCACCCTGGACTGAATGCAGGGGCACCATGGGTCTCTCACTTGATCCTCATTCCTTTCGCCTCTGGGATATTGCAAAGCCTCTCTTGGGCTCCTAAACACTGTGGGCAGGGAGCATGAGGTTAGCTAAGGTGCTCAGAAATTAGGAGGTAAACGCAGGTGATGCTGCAGTAGCTCTTGGGGATCCTAGTGCAAGCAGGCACGTGGCTGCATTTTCACTGGTTAGTTCTGGCATTTGAATCTGGAGTCTACTTTAGGAGCTGAAGCTCCTCTGCTTCCAGAGGGCAATTCTCCCCTCCTCACAAAGGCCCTGACCCCAAAGTCAGGAGCATAGGCTGAATGCTCTCTGGACATGCTGCTGTCACTCTCTTGGTTAGGAGGGGACTAGCTTAGACTAGGAACTTGACATTAAGGCACCTGAAGTTACGTGACATAAATTCTTCTCAAAATAGCTGATGTTTTTTCAGATTTGTTTCTCTTCATTGCTACATTGTGGATGACACAGAAACTTTTGGCAAATGTGGAATGTAGTTTAGACTTTTCTCTGTGCATCCGCTCCCCGAAGAAAGCCTTCATTGTTTTATGTCCCACCTCCTCTCCTTCATGTTTGTTAATTTTATTTGTCTTCTTATCAAGAAAAAGTACAATCTGACCATATTTCTACATGCATGCGATTTGTCATGGTTGGCAGTTGATGCTCTGTATAGAAACAAAGGGCTAGAGTAGTAGGAGTGTTGTGGGTCAGGCTGAACTGGAGGAACGTTGCCAAAGATGTGGGCAGCACTTTGCATAGTGCATGCTTGTGTTTGAGCCCTATCATGCCATCAGTTTAGACAGAACTCCCTTGGGGAGTCAGTCTGCATCGCTCCTTGTAACCCATTCAGGCTGGCGGCAAATCTTGGGACAAACAAAAAATACAAAACTTTTTTTGGAAAACAAATATGTGGATCACTTCCATCTGTTCCTGTGTGTTCACATCTCATTCCTTTTCGTATCTTAAGGCTTGTTTTTCTTCCCTCCAGCTACAGCTCTGCCTTTTCTTCTGGGCTAGATGAGCAAAGAAAGCCATAATATATACTTAGGATATATTGAATATGCTTTTGTATAGCCTTACTTTCTTTGTTGTAGCTGTTATCATTCTTTTTTTCCCTCACAAAACTAGAAAGTATTCATAATAAAACAAACCAGCTCTTCCATATACCACATTTCTGGTTAAAAGCCCGGTTTTTAATTTCTTCGCAAAGTAAATAGCCAGCCTTCTCTACCAAAACTAAATGCGTATTCTTCATTTAGAGAGCTCTCTTCCTGAAAATTCTCTAGAGTGCTCATTGTGCCTTGAGTAGATGCATGCAATAATCTCCTATTGTTATAGAAATGGCTTGATGGTTACAGATAGTTGGAAAGTGTGTGTTTCAAAGGATTTCCGGGAAGGTCTTTGAGTGATTTTTCTCTCCTGTCAAGTGGTAGCACCATCGGAGTGTGAAAACACAGTTAAAATAGTTTTTACCGTAATGATAGGGTCATATTAAAAATAACAGAAAACCCCAGTGCTCCTTTGGGATCTCACCCTTGTAAGTTCAGGTTTGTTTTGTACTCTGTCTGTCCTGCATGAATTATTTCAGACACTGCGGTTTGGGGAAACTAGAAAATCTTAATGAATGGGGAAACTAGATTTCAATGAATGGTAAACTGCACTTGTAGCTGAAATTGTCCCCTCTTGTGCCAAAATTCCTGGTTATATATTCCTTGTACCCCTCTAAATGATTCCACTCTGTCTTGGAGTTCATAGAGCAGTTCTGTGTCTGTTTTTTACTTACAATTGCTATGCTATTCATAGCAAGCTCATTGTGAAAATCAGTGCATTTCACACCTGGAAGTGTGCTTCTCTTTTCAGGAATGCCTCCTATTTGGCAGTAATATACTCAGGTTGAGTGCAGGATAAAAATGACACTGTTCCATCAGAATATGCAGGTAGAGACTATCACCTAAAACCAATATCTGCTGTATATCTGCATTTGCAAACCAGAAGTCCCACTCACATTTTAACTATTGCTGTGACCGTGCACATTTGCTATAAGAATTTCATCCTACATACTGAAAGAATCTGTTTGTATAATTATTTTTGTATGACTGTTACTCTTTGATCAGTGGGCCCCTGTAAAGGGTCTTGTGTCTCTCTCTGCATTGACTGAAAGTGCTGCTTTTCATCTTTCAGGACTTGTGCCATTCTCATTGTGATGATGCCACAGTTCAGAAAAAGATCACGGCTATTATCGACTGCTTTATTAATTCCTCCGTACCCCCAGCTCTGCAGATTGACATCCCAACTGAACAAGCAGAGAAGATTTTGGAGCACAGGAAAAAACTAGGACCTTATATTTTTAGAGAGGCACAGGTAAGATGCTGGGAAAATCTCTGTAACAGATTTGGCTAGAGTTTGTGTGGCTGATTTTAAGGACAGTCTTCTTTGCTTATGTGACAATTTGACTGTGTATTTAAGCCTGGGCATGAAGCAGAACATCGGAGCCATCCATTTCAGTGAAGGTTATATGGTGAATTGATCAGAGAGGATTCAGATATTTACTGCTAAATAAACTGGACAATTTCTGTCAGATAGCTGATCCTGGACAGGTGGTATCCAGGTCTGTGTAGGAGATCTGTCAGTAGAAAATTACTTCGTTCATTTTTTGAATGGCTTGCTCTTTAGCGTTTGGTTAATGTCGGAGAAGTAACTTATAGTTAGAAGATTCGTTCATGTAAATATGAAAAAAATGCAGATGTGAGTGAAGCACAATGCTTAACTTACTGAATCTTTCCCTCTATTACAGAAAGTCTACAGACAATTTTCTGTCTCTGATCTTTGTACTAATCTGAACAGCAATATATGAACCTTTAGTACAGAGTTATTATTTTCTTATTCCTTGATACTAACTTCTGTGACATAGCTTCTAAAAACAAGAAAGCTAGTTCCTCTCCTTTTCCTATAAAATTTCCACCAACACCTTTAAAACTCAAATGTGAGTCCATAAAATATTTTGATTTCAAAAGATGAATGATTTGTTAGATAAAAGGGTATGCGTAGATCCTAAAAGCAATAAGAAGTCTAATTTCAGCCTATGTAAAAAAAGTGAACTCCAGAAATGTGGCACACAACCAGGGGAAGAACTGAGCCAAAAGTTGTGACTTAAATGTGACAGAGACTCAAATGTCACTTCCAAGTACTTTGAGCCAGAAACTGTGAGGTGCTGAGCATGCTTCACTCCTTAGAAGCCAAGTTTCTGAATGAGAATTAAACATCTAAATAAACTGAAAAACATAAGCCTTAGTACGTGCAGCAACAGAATTCACTGAGCCCCTCTGTTTGCTTTTTAAAAATTGTTTTTCTTATTCTAGTTCAAAAAAGACCCTGTGAGAGATTATATCATTTAAAAATTATCCAAGATTTGCTCATAGATCTGTAATGTGGTTTAAGAGGCTTTCCAGAGGCAAAAAAAGTATTTCCTTTCTCTTAAGGAGGAAAAAAACCTCTCTCCCTAATGAACTGAATATTTGAAATACTTGAACAGTACAGTGGTGCAAAAGCAATTCTGCTGGTGTATATTTTATCAAGAATACCAGTAAAAAAATGATGGATGTTTTCATTAATGCAAACAATTGTTTAGGGAAATATAAAAAAAGAAAGTGCCTTTTAACTGTGTTTTAGGAAGATTTCTCACCAGTAATAAACACACTGATGAAAAGCATGTGCCGAGCAAAGCTGGGTTGAAATGTCAGGACACAGTACGTAGGAGGAACAAGGCTGTGTATTCAAAAAGAAATAGTTATTTCATTCTCATGGTAAACTACATTTTATTTTACAGGAAACTCTGACTTCTTAACACAGTCAAGACTGACTTTGTGCTCTTTCTGCACAGATGACTATTTTTGCTCTTCTGTTCAAATTTTGGCCAAAATTTTGTGAGTTTCGAAGCCGTTTGTCTAGTGACAAAATTTTACTTGCCTTGGAGAGAAAAAAAGGAAAAAGGATGCAGACAAAGGAAGGGAAGATATCAGAGGAAAGGCTCACAAGGTTTCAGGTGAGAGCTGATGGTCTGAATAAAAACTGTTTTGTGAGGAAACGGATAGGAATCCAAATATCCTTTTCTCAGCCTGATCCAAAGCTACTGAAATCTTTCTGCTAGAATTCAAGCTTTACATACGATATAGTCTTAGGGCGATTAGTTCCCAATCCTGCCAATGCATATACATACGTTTAACTTGAAGCAGATGAGTCAGTAGAATACTACGTCTATTAAATAGGGGGGAAGATATATTTTAGTGATCTTTCGAGCCAAGAGAAGAGCAGAAAAGAGGGCTGAATTCTAAAAAAATCCATGTATGCTCCATGTGTACAATGGGTAACTGCAAACCTGTTTATACTTCTCGTGTGTACTGTCATTTTTTTAGAACTTACTGTCCTGCTGGTTCACTGTTGAAAAAACAAGAAATTAAACAACAAGACTTCATATTTATTTTAGAGAAAGAGCATTTGAAAAGTCTGCAGATTATTATTTGAAATACTTATGTGCTAGTTGCTTTGTATACCCTTTGTTTTTTCATGAATATTTCTCAGCTTTGACAGTGAAATTGCTAGACTATTCACAATGAGTTTCCAGACGGTGTCAGTGCATTAACAGAACTGTGACCTCTGCAGTGGAATGCTCACTTGTAAAATTGTTTTTCTTGGAATTTTATTATTAAAATATAATTTTTTCTTTGCTATTGATTATAGGCTTTGCAAAAGTTTATTTTTTACAAAATGTAATTGTCTGGCCAGCTTTGAGGAGAGAACATTCCTTCCAGGGCAGAGACTTGCAAACTATCATAAGTAGCATTACAAGACCTTTACATATTTTAAATACCATGTACACATGTGTTGAGACATTTCTCGCGATGAGAACCACATGTGCACCTGGACAGATAAAGACATGCATGCCCGTAAGAACAGGTACACACTGTTACCCTCTTTTTAGGCACATGGAAACTGAGGACCAGGGAAGCGTTACTCAAGGCAATGCAGCAATGTCAAGTGAAGTCTAAAATTCAAGAATTCATGTTGCTTTCTCCAAAGCACGTTGCCTCCATACAGATATGTCTGGCAAGGCCATTGGCAATACTTACAGAGCAAGAATGCAATATTTCAATGTAATACACTTTTGTGTTTTCGCAGGCTTATTTTTTCCATCTGTTTGTTGCCTGTCTATTAGATTTCTGATAAAGATCAAGGAAGTAAAGAGCAAATCTTGGCCAGGAGGGCAAAAACCTAGCTTTTATGGGGACCAAATGGGAAAGGTGAATTACCCTTCTAAGCTGGTAAAAAGGGTAAGAAACTTTAGAAACTGACAGACAGGGAATGCAGCTCAGTAAACAGTTTACAGACTGTTATTTTCAGAAAAAAAAAGAAAAAAAAATCAGTAAAGTATTTACTTCCTCTTGAAAGAATAGGTGGAACAGATAAGTCTTCAAAACACTCTCTCCCTCCAATTATTTTTACAGTGTTTGCTATTCCGTGTTATCTTGTGCGAGGATTCTGTCCCCTTGGTGACAACACAACTGTTCAAGCGATTGATCCCAAATCCCTGGCAGAGCACTGCAGGAAGCTCCCAAAGCCAACTGGCCAGGTTCAGGATAGAAACCTTTTTCACCTCCTGCAAAGTCCCGTTCCTGTTCCTCTGCCGTGCCAGGCGCATGCTGAAGGAGAGGAAGCCTCTGGCAAGCATTGCAAATCATATTTTTTCCCTCCACATATCAGTTGCCATTTTTGTTTTATGCCAAACCGAGCAACCATCATCCTGGGGGAGGAATTTTACTTTTTCCTTTCTCAGAAATTTGTCCCTGGGGTGGCTGATTTATTGTGGGCTTGCCTCACTGTCTAAACTGACCAGATAAGGCAGCTGGACCTTTATGCAGCATAAAGGAAAAAAAGGCAGACAAGGTGGTTTTCACTGGACGATATGGTCGTGGTAATATTCAATTATCTCACTATTTTTTATTTGTTATTTATGGGACAAGCGTTGTTGAAGGCCTTCTGGCCATGGTCTCAGTGCAAGGCTGTGGCTGACAGTGAGGGAAGCCGTGCTCTGTACAGCACAGAAACGTTCTCCAAGCTTTGTGTCTGGAAGGCAGGAAGGAGTAGGTATGGTGTGCAGTAAGCTGGAATACTCGACACAGTCTGAATGCTTCAGCATAGAGCTGAAATAGTTGTTTTAAAAGATAGTGCCTTGGGAGAGTATGGTTTGCTTCTCCCTCTTCACATATTTGCGCTTAATGTGTCACAGCTACATGGGCTCATCTTCGGCCCTTCTGCGGAATTTTTCCCCTGTTAACTCCACATACCACATTTAAAAAAATATTTAATTAGTCACTTCTTGCAGACTGCCTGGACGCCAGTATTTGTAATTCACTGCATGCACAATTGCCCATTACCTTCAAAACAGATTTTGAAATTTTAGATTTCTAGTTTTCAAAATAGTATGAACTTACACTGTAAGTCTGCACTTGCTCTTTCCATGCCTTTAACAGAGCAAGGTTAAAAAACATTTACATTTATTTTACTTTACCATGTTTACCCACATCTCTTTCTAAGCTTTTTAGTAGCAAATTTATTTGTTAGTACATAGCGTAACGTCATGGGCTATTACACTGCCATAACATTGCCTGATTTATTATGAGAAGACATTATTAAAGAACTCATTTAATTCACCCTTCTCATTCAGAAACACAGCAAACATAAACAGTAGTATATTAGGACACACCGTATTCTGTACTGGCTTTGGCCTCCCTGTTCCAACAGCTGAGAGTATCCCAGATGTTAGGGAACGTGCTTGTGGAGAGGAGATAAGCACCATGCTGCCGGGGCAGCTCTGTACCCCAACCTCCATTACAGCCGGCGGGTACGTCGGGCAGTGGGGATGATGAGGAAGGAAAAGGCACCTTGGGAGCAAAAAAGTAGGATTCTGGTCTTTTTCCAGATCTTTTAGGGACTTTCTGAGTGACTCTGGGAAACCATTTGACCTCTCTTTTTTCCTCATTTTCTCATTTGTGCACAGGAGGGTTGTATTACTTGCCTCATGGGGATGTTGGGGGGTTAATTATGTAAGGTTAAATATGCACATTGATTAATGTCCGTAAAGCACTTTGGGATCATCAGGCAGAGTGTGCAAAGGTCCAGCTTGAATAAGATAATAAAACAACATGGAGGTGACAAATACTTGATCAGTTTACCAAGGGTTGTAATGCCGTGTCCTTCACTGTACATGTTTTACACAAGACTGCCTGCTTTCCCAGCATGTATGCTGTAGTTCATTCACAGCTTCTGGACCATGCTGGATTTAATAATGGGAAGTTCTATGTTCTACATTTATTTGTGAGGCTAAATTAGGGTACCACGATGGCCTCTGTCCCCAAAATAAATTCAGTTGCAGGTGTTCCCTCTCAGTTAGTGATAGCTCATTCTTAAATCTGAAATGAGGAGAGTCCTCAGGAATGTAGAAGTCAGGAAGCTTTGATTAGGACTGTATTAAAAAAAGCTGTATCTCCTGGTATCTTTCGGTACGGCCAAAGTGATGAATTATTAAACTGAGCGTTGTAAAACTCTGTCTACAATATATCTATAGTATAAAATAATACTGCTTATAATACGGTCATATTTCCAATGACATTTTTGCTTCCCAGATGTGCTATTTACTTTAGCTCAGCAGCTGCTGTTTAGATCTAATTGTGAGTTCTTATTATCGGCAGGGTAAAGAAGTGGGAACAAAATCCATCAGTCTGGCAAGCGATTCTCTGGGAGGTTGGATTGGTTTGGAGAGCAGACCAACATCATTTTCAGATGGATATGGGTGGCAGGTGAATAATAAACACATTGTTACAGACATCATCATGCAAGAGAGATAAAATGGTCTTGGGAGAATGGGACAGTTGGGTTTGGTTTTGAATACTACTGTCACACGGTTCTTCAGTAACTGTTCATTCTTCTACCATTATGTTTGCTATTATGTAAAACTTATTAAGATCTCTAGGTCAGGAGATCTAAAAAGTGTATTTGTTTAAAGATAAGTTGAAGGAAGGAAAGTTGAAATCTGGAATAAAAAATTTTTCATTACTTGGCAAATTCATAGCTTGAAAAAATTTGGTTTCATCTTGAGTCTTGTTCTGCTCATGCATCAAAAATGAAGATGGACTCATTCAGGAAATCGAGGTATTTGGACAGAAGATCAGACAGAAAATATCCACCCAGTACTTCTTGCAGAACAACTCTCACGATGCACCAAATCTGTAGTGAAAAGGTAGCAGTGATTTTATTGGAGAAACGGGAAGAGCAGACATGCCACCTGGGGCAGATGAAGTGATCGTTCATAACTGCACTGACACTGACACAATGCAGTGGGGAATCTGTGCTAGACGTTCTTCTTACCAAGCCACAAAATGACAGATAGGCCCCAAACTTCTCATGTTGTAAGGAAAAAAGTCCCTGCCGAATAACAGCACAGTTCCCGTTCTGATTTGGGAGTGGGACCTGAAGTTTGCAGGGAACCTTAACTGTGTTACAAAGTAAAAAAAAAAAACAAGGTTTGTTCCTTAGAAAAAGAAAGAATGACATCTCTGGATAATCTGCTTCTAGGGGTAGCAGCGTTCTGCTGGACAAGGCAGGCAGAAAGAACTGTGAGGCGAATGAGACCTTCTATGATTTGAGATATGGCACATTGGAAGGATGTGTCAGCGAGATAAAATAAAGTCCTCAAAAGCACTAAATGCTGCAGCTTTGAAAGGGGGGAAGTCGGCCGTATTTAGTTCCAGAAGAAGAAACCAGAAAGAGTTCCTTCAATTGCATCTTACACTCTTTTGAAATTTTCTCATTTGTAGTGATATTATTTTTCACATGATTCCAGTACTGTCATGACAAAAGTTCCCTTTTCAATAGCTGAGATTATTCAATAAATAGGACATAACATAAACAAGTTCTTTATCTCCCTGTTGAAACGGACCATGAACTACCATTGATGTGGTCTGTAGGCTGATTTTTTTTTAATGATTCTTGCAGGCTTCCTGGTCCTACTCCAAGTACATAGAAGCCTTGGTGCAGGAGAGAGTACTCCTTAAAATGCAAGAAGATCTGGAGAAAAATTCATCATCGTTCTTTACAGGTTGTTATCCAAGTTCTGTAGTTCCTGAGGACAAGTTCAGCTGAAATTTTCTCAATATATGGGCCTCGTTTTCTCTTCTTTGGAGTACCTGCCTCTCTTATGCAGTCTGCAGGGGAGTTGTTTTCTGCACCACACTGAGCGATTAGTTTTCTACAAAAGGGAAAGTTGCAGGGGACCAGCACTGTCTTTACTGCACAGGCCCCGTTGCAGAGGGAAATACTGGCCATTTCTTCATTCCGCACAGTGACATGGCGATACTGTTTGAGTCAGACACAATTTTCACCTTCCTGGCTTCTTGTACTTCAGCAACTTACATACAACAAAGACATTAAACATTTTTTCATTAGTTTGTCAGTATGGTTTTAGGGCTTTTACGAGGCATTAACTTGTGCTTCTGTTAATATCCTCTTACTGTCCTCCTCAAGGATATTATGACTTGTTTGTTCTTTAAATAGATCCACTAGGCAGCAAGGCTAGCAATAGCACTGTGATATTAAAGCATTCAGGTCCACATTATTTTAATTGTCTTTTTATGTCCAGATACCTCATCTATGTCCTTCCGAAAGCCTGGAAGCTCTCAAAAACCCACCAGTACTCCGAAGAATAGCGTGACTTTGGAAAAGCACTCAGATCTTCCCAAAGAAACAGGAAGTGAGTACTGGACTGCTAACAAGTGTGCTTTGGAATTTAGATTCTTAAAAGCTAGTTTTCCTGCTGTCAGTGCTGGTGCTCATGAGTAGTAAGCTGTTCCACTGCAAATCTCGTTTAACTGAAGCTGTGCAGTCTCAAGATGAAGGCAAGATTATTTTTACTCCAGCCATGGCGAGTGGGCCTAACGTTGGCCAGAGAGAATTCTGTTGCAAAATGGCAGTCTCTGAAATGTGGTTATCTAGGCTTTCCAGTTAAAATATTTTAAATAGGAGCAAGAGATGATGGAGTCTGGCAAAGACCTGACACAGAACTAGCAATATATCATCTGTGCCGAAGCAGATTAAACATTAGGATGGCAGAAAGAAGTGGGACAGCAAAGGGGTCTGTTAAAAACAGCAAAACAGATTTTGCTTCAAAGCTTGAATTCCTAGATGAAAGAATCCCCTGGAGAGTTTCTTAAGCCTTTGCTGAAATATCTTAAAAAAAAAAATAGAACTTGGATTATTGCTGCCCTTCCCTCTCTGTTCCTCCTCCATCTTCTATTTCTGTACTTCAGCAATTCTATTTTAGGCAAATTGGTGTCCAGGCCTCCCTCATCCTCGTAAACTTTCCAATGCCTGAATACACTCTTCCTGTGCCAGCGTTTTCCGCATGGGGCTGCGGGAAGAAAGCTGCAGCATTCCTTATTCTTTTATTTCCTAATCTTTTCTTTCTGCCCTCCCGTCGCCTCCTCTAGCTGCAGGTAAAACTCATCCAGCACTGGGCCTTGTGCACCTCTGCAGGCAGCACTACGCTTCATGCTTCAAGCCTTTTTGCACTGCAGTTCTGCTTCGCACGCAGTTACGCCAGCATGGGGAGTCCTTGTGCAGGGCTTTGGTTCTGCCCTGTAGCTGAGAAACCTCCAGCTGGGCCAAGTGCTCAAAGGGGCCCTGGGAGGTCGCTGTGGTCCCTGCTGCTATCCAGCCCCACAGTCCAGGCCCACCTCGATTTCATAAACCTGAGAAGGGCACTCCTGGCAGGCATCAGGCTGTGGGACAGGTAACAAAATGAGAAGCTAGAGGTCTTGAGAGGTTTGAGAGGTCTCCCCCACTAGCTTCATTTACAACCTGCTCTCCAAGTCCACTGGAAATTTGCCTGCCCTGCCTCTACCCACTAGCTCCAGCATTCGTGCTCCCTTTGAGTGGTTTCCTCCTTTTCCACCATGACTCTCTGGTGGTTCTCCCCACCTGCATATTGATCTGGTCACTCTGCACGTGGGCTGGAACACCTACATAAGACCACCGCTGCTGTTGACGGGACAGCTCCATTTTGTTACAGAGACAGTCATGCCTTGTGCATTGGGTATAAATGGCAAGGGTTTGGTAGTGGTGGGCTGCAGGGGTGGCCTCTGTGAGGAGGGGCCTCTGTGAGCTGGCTGCTGCACACAGCTGATTCCAGCTGGCTTGGCAATGGACCCACCAACCAAATCAGAAATTATTTATTCTAAATGGCAATAAATTAAATTTCCCACTTCAAGTCTTATTTGACAGCAACAGTAAATGATAAGCAGTCTCCTTGACTTTATCTTGACCTTTCTCTCTCTTGTTCTTCCTATTTTCTCCCCTCCTTTTGCTGAGGTCAGAGTGAGTGGGCTGCAGGGTGGAACCACCCCACCACACCTTGTTCCTCAGATGTTTTCTAACACTTTTTGATGCATTTGTTAAAGACTTGTTCTGACTATTTTGACTGGCTGCCACACAGCAATGACACTGATACCTTTTGCAGGCAGATTAATATCCCCCTGAGGAAGGAAATGCAGAGATGCTCAGCATAAGTGGGCAGGAGACACAAAACTAACGCACGTGCAAGGTTTGTACTTACGTTTCTGGAGAAAAACAACAACTTGGAATATTATTAAGAACCACAAGACATTAATCACGGGTAGAAAAGAAACATCCAATGTATCTCCTATCAACATGATTGTGATGCTGACTCTTGTGTCATTTATTTGTTTAACAGTACACCTTCAGGCTCAAATCTGTAAGATTCCCCTGAAGTATGCACAGTACAAACAATGATGCTTGGTGCTCAAGACCTTAAAATCAAGCCAAGTTCTTCACTGCCTAATCTACTGAAAAAATAAAACCACATTAATTGACAGCTCTGAAGAGTGTGTCTCAGCCCACTGTGGTCCCAGTACTGTGATTCACACAACTTCTCTTCATCCAGAATAATCCATGAGGCGTCTGAACTATTCTGAAAAACCCTGTTGTGCTTTGCTCCTGGTCCAGTCTGATTCCTGGTCCAAAGCACAACTTCAGCCTCATTCCTGAGTTCTGATCCACATGAAAGACTTCAAGTACATCACGACACCAATCTGACTGATAGCTTCCACAAAATGTCATTCCTCCCAAGGCGTTATTCGCTGGAAGGTTGCAGGAACTCATAGCTCTTGGGTAGCTCTCCCTTCTTTTCTGCCTCTTTTCAATCTTTAAGAGTTATAAAAAGAGCTGGAGAAGAGCTGATGTTGGGGAGTTAAGGAGGGGCAGGGGCAGGATTAACTGCTAGGCAGGGACAGGATTGTGACAGACCTCTCCACATTTGTCAGACCACTTTAAACACCAGTCACCAGCCACAAAGTCGTTGGCTCTGCTCTTCGCTACATGCGCCTGACGCATGCATGTAAGAGAAAGGCAGATCAGTGAGCTCCAGCTTGCTGAGTTCCTGACGACCTATCCCTGAGGTAGGGGTGGGGTTGTCTTCTGCTCCCCCTCCCATGCTCCTGGACGAGAAGAAGGAGCCATGCAGCCCTCTGTGAGTTGTCAGGAGTCACTCGGAGCTCTTAGATCATCCTGCGAAGGACAACTTATTAGTGCTAACCACTTCAGGGTGGAGTGACAGCTAAAGACAGCTGACAGTCTTTCTCTTTTTTCACTCTTCAAGCACAATGACCTAGAATTCTATGGGATTTCCAGCAGGAGATCCTTCAGAGAGGCTGGCAGGAACGGAACATGAGCACTTTTACGGCTATAGCTCCCCTGCTCACACAGCCTCAAAGGAGTAGGGGAGATCATTGGTTCAGTTCCTACTTTCCCCACAGTTTGGACACAGTTTGCTTCATGCTCATCTCTGTTTCTTCTGTGTTTGTGCTGTTTGCTCATGTAATATTACCTGAGAAAGGCAGCTTGGGTGGAAGCTACAGAGAGGGAGTAAAACTTAAAATTCCTGCTCCTGTTTTTCATCTTATCCCAAATTTCACAGATGCATTGAACTTTAACACTCAGTACATCTGAGGAGGGTGGAATGCAGCATCTTGTAGTGAGCAGAGCACATGTGGTGCTGTGTGGGCTACCACTCATTAGTGTAAAAGGCAAAGAATCACCATGAAATGCCACAAATGCAGTGATGTATGTCAGTCTAAAAACATGTGAAAGGCCACCTTCTGCTGCTGCGGTCAGCAGAGTGCATGCAACCGAACGCTGGAGCACGGCAGTCAGTTTCTGTTTTGTTGTATTCTTGCCTTCACGGCATTTTGAGACAGTTGAATACATGTGGACAATGCTTACCTTATGCTGGTAGATTTCACTTGAATCATACTTTGATTACTTATGAAACAAAAAAGATATTTGTCACTCCTTGTATGTTTCCGCCTTGCAGAATTGTTAAAGAAAATTTACCAGCCCCTTCGCCCAAACTGCCGTCCCAGACAGTTGCTGTGCTTAATACCATACACATCTGTCACTTAGAAGCAAACGAAATCAAAAACATGCTGTGTCCTACATGTACTACAACAAGGGAGTAGAATTTTGCAAATTGGGTCTATCCACTCCAAGTTCTGCAAACAAATAGTAGCCCTCCATCCAGTCTGCAGTTCAGTCTCCACGTATATATACGTGGATACGTGTGTGTGCACACATTCACATACCACCTCTTCAGTGTGCAGCTGAGGACGATCACACAGGTTAGTAATGCTAGAAATATAGGTCATATAATTACGCCCATTTTAGGTGTTATTTTTAAAGATAAATACGCTGATTGGACACGGAAATGCTACTGAATCTAGATCACTGAATCTAATCTGATGCAATGGCAGATGCCCCGTTACTGTAAAGCCTGGGAGATGAAGAGGTACAGAGACAAGCTGTACGGTTTTGGTCCAAATGATTGCACCATGTCACTTCAGAAAGCTTACACAGCTATTGCTGCCTTGTCTTGCTGTTGAGGAATACTCCTCAGGTTGCTGATCCACCACCTAAGTGAGCTCAGCAGTTTAAGGACTAGAAATGTTTCGCTCAGTAACCCTAGTACCTCTCCCTTTAGATAAATAAAATGTGTTCCTTGTTTCATTTAGCTATGCATACTACAGGAGTTTTAGGAATCTACAGCACTGTAGCAGGGCAACAGTTCTGTGTGGAACAGACAATAAAAGCAGCTATATTTTTAGCAACCTGTGAATGTAGAAATTTTTCTGGATGGATTTATGCTTCAGTGGAGTTCAAAATACAGAATCTAATGGAACACAGACTCTAATCAGACTTCTGTTGTTTACTCCCACAAAATGCAACATATTGGAACTATTTTGCAATTTTTTAAAATCATCGTTTGGATTCATATTTACACTTAGATGCTATTACTGTGTGTTTCACTTTTCTCTCATCAGACCTGGCATGTTTATTAAAATATTTTACAGCCTTTGCATGCCAGACACAGCTCAGCTTAGAGGGTGCAGTCTTGAAACTGACCATCCAAATTCTCCTGATATCAACACAAGCTGTGACTACTCGCTGAAGAGCCCCGATACATTTTGCTGGGGACATTTTCTATCTCTTTCCTACCACATGGGCAATTGTGAGATGGCCAGCCTCGACATGCTACTGCTCTAGTCAAAACTATTGATTTGAGCTTTATTTTTGTGTGTGTGTATGTAAAAATGATTGAAAACAGATCAGGTGCTTCAATGTGTTATTTCTTTTTCTAATGTTAAATACTAGGCCAAGCTGATCACCATGCGGCTGCCAACGCCAACATAGGTGCAGTAATCCATCCTAAATTTGTCCTGTTTAAACTGACCCATTACATTCAACGGATGATTTTTGTTTCTGCCTTTTCACAGCTATGCTTTTAGCCAGTCATTGTGAATCATGCCTGAATACAGCTACGGTGGGGTTAAATGTTCCCTTTCTAAGCTTATGGAACATTGTTGGTTTTAATACATTCAGTAGTTGCTGTAAAAATATTAGGGAAAGACAGGTTCGAACAAAAATTTTAGATCTGGATCAGTACTCATGGTTCAAGCCCACCTCTAATGGCCTGATTTGGAGCATTCCCAGGATTTCAGAGGGTTATAATTCACATCTGTGCTTCTAACTCCTTCATGCATGATTGTTTGAATGTGCACTTTTGGAACACGTCCATGTCTAATAGGCTAAATTGTAGTTCCCAAATCAGAAGCCACATGGTATTGCTATATAGTTCTTTTATTTCTCCTTCTATTATGTAGCCTTCAAACAATGTTCTGTCAGTCCTGCACGCTGGACTAATACAAAACACCAACATCTACACTTTCTGCCTACCTTCCAGTAAACTCCTACGTTTTGATTTCTACTGGTGATTTAATAAAGCATTTGCACAACGGCCACAATGGGTACTTCTCCGCCAAGTAGAAACTTCTTGGAGTGTTAGTGCAGACTGGAATTATGCAGGACCCATTAAGCTGCCACAATATGTTGAGGGTAGTCAAGATATTGATGAGTTTCTCTCATTTTTAATATTCATTAAGCCAAGCTAATTTATATCTCAAGTGCAGGCTGCATTTACTTGGATTTTCCTATATTTCTCTAACTAATTAAAAATACTTAGGTTTCATGGTAACATATGTGGAAGTGTTGACAACAACATCGCTTATTCCGCATGTTAATTATGTATTTGCTCAGTGTGCCGACGAACTATGTGCACTTCTCATGTCAACTTTTCATTTCATGTCAAAAAACAAATGTAGTAAGTGGATTTGTGCTTTCAATTTGAGATATTTCTTTTTCTCTATAACAATCTTGTACATAAGTCCTCTGTTCCATATGCGTTTGAAAATCTTCTGTTGGCAAGAAGTTTAAAAAGAAAGTAACGCTCTCCTCTCAGAAAAGGGCTTTTAACAAAGCAAAGCAATTGTGCCACTGATGAGAAAGCTAAGTGAAACAAATGACAAGAAAAAGACACAGCATCACACTCAAGGAATGCACAGGCACACAATAGCTTATGCAATATTCCTCATCTGTCAAAGCCAATAAATACAGAGATTTCATTGGAAATACTCATTAAAATCGGCTGCAGTGCCTACAGCTCTGCAGATGCAGTCAACCAGCTCTCAGCATTATCAGTAGCTTTCACCTGTAGGCAAGCAAACAAGTTTCATCCCAGCTGCAGACCCAACTGATCAGTGCTGGGTTTGTAAGCCCCAAGTCCTGACTGGTTTGAGTAGCGCTCATCCCTGAAGCAGCTATTTTGGGAATCACATCTGTCCCATCTCTAGAGTAATTTGCACCTTCACCATTTTGTGTGTATGTATGTGTATGTATGTGTATAGGTATGTGTATGCGTCTATAAAATCCGTATGTCACAGATTCATGTGTTTTTATGCATATATACAGACTGTATACACATATGTGTAAAATTACCTTGCTCAGTAAATTATTTTACTGTCATAATGACATAGGACTTGAGCTTGACATACATCATCTTTTTTTTCAATAAAATTTTCCACTGTGTTGCTTCTGTATAGTTTTTTGAAAACGGATGTCTTTTATTTCATTAAAATTACTCATTTTATGCTCGCTTTTCAGAGGATGGAGTCCTTATGCTTTCTTTGTTGAGAAATATGGCTCTTCCCAGAGCTCTGCACAGCTGCTGGAAAGAGAAAATAAGTGCACTTTTCAGGAGTTATTTTTGCTCTAGAAAGTATATGAAAGAAAAAATTAACTTTCCCTGTGTTTTTTTCTCCCAAATGAGAAAGTAATTAACAGCATATGTTGGGCCACTCACTGAGGAGTACAATAAATGATTTAGTATTTGCAAGCTAATGAGCAGAACGGTTGATATAAAATGGCAAGTATATATGATTGTGTTCATCTCCCAGCTATGATATTTCAGTTCAAAGATCATCCTAACTCCTGGCTGCTTGATCCTGAAACTTGCTTAATGTATTGAAAAACATTCTCTTAATTTGCGTCTCTGGAGACGCTCAGCACCTGGCATTAGTGGGCCTTCAGAAAGCTATCCCAAGGACAAAACCAGACTTTTTTTCCCCCTGAAAAAACACCAAGGACACAGCATTTTTATGTTACTGCATCCCTACATGAAAGTATGTTTAAAAACAGCGCAAAACACAATCAAAACACAGGAATACATGGGCTTAGTTGGGCTCGCCAAGGCAACGTAGAACTAATCGCAGGCTGTGTGCTGGGACACTACTTACGTCTTGGAACAAACTACCCAGAGAGCTTTTGGTATCCTTATTGTCATCTGAGGGGTTCTAAAAACAGATAAGGTATGCACATCTGCCAGGAACAACTAAGTATTTTCAGACCCATGGTTGGGCAGGGGAGTGTGCAGATGAACTCTTGAGGGACTTATTTTCTCTGAATCCGTACTCAGGTTGTTCTGAGCGCAAGCGCTTCGCCTCTGCTAAGGAATCTTACGACAGTCAAGGGCCGTGACACTTCATTTGCTCTGCACCCGAAACTCCCACTGAAGCCAATTATTCAATCTAATTTAACAAAGACCACAGCTTCTCTGGCTGTGCAATTGTTGGTAACCATCAACAAACTGATTCATCTACAATTGGGCCAAATGTTACAAAATCTGTTTCTGAGTTCTTGTTTGTACCCCCTTCATAAGATTACACCAAAATTAAAGCATGCAGTACTTGAACTAACTTCAAAGGCTGAGCTTGCACTTCTAGCTAGTTCAGCCTTTTTATTGGTTCATGTTTTCCATTTGGCTTCAACATCCTGTTCTTTACTGATGCCCTTCTAGAGTTTCATTTACAAATATTACGTCCCTGGTTAGCGAGCCATGCTAATTAATACTGTGGTGGAGACTATGGATTATAGTAATCTCATGCCTCCTGCTTGGAAAAATGCTGCAATTTTTCCACACATTTTCATGTCATGCCGTATTGAACACGGCCAAGTTTGTCTTAGGAAAAGTATCCTGCATCCTTTTAATCAGAATTTATTTTACTAAGGTTGTTTATGCTGTTATCTATTACCAGTTTTGCTAATAATGAAGCTCAAAAATTTCAATGCAGAAAAAAAAAATGAGATCTACAATTTCTTAATTAGATTATTTCAAACAAAACAGTAAAGTTGAAGCAGTCTGGTTTCAGTATACTTATTTTTGAAAATTTATGCCAAGAAGTAGTTTGTTAAAAAAACACCAACTGATGATGCAGCCACCTCCTGGATACTGCACCCTTCTGACTGTGCCTCACCTTTCAAACCTGGGACCACAACCTGACCTGGATTTTAGCTCCACTGGGGATTTTGTAGCCAGAGACTCCCTGACTGCTGGCACTTCAAGGATGCAGAGGTTATGACTGGAAAAAAAAAAAAATCTATTTTATTTATTGTACCATCCGATGTAAGATAAAAGCTATGGAGCCTTTACACAACATAGCAATCCTAATTTGACAAGTTCTTCCAATGCCAGAGTAAGCAAAAGCAATGTCATTTTTTAGGAAGAGGCGGTATCTTTTATTAGACCAGGTGAGGTAAGTGGAAACAACAGACAAGCTCTCAGGCTCAGAATTTGCTCATCGGGTCATAAATAGGTCAACAAATACATCATCTTTGGGGTACTGGTGATTTAATTTTTGCTTTCAAGCATGTTCATTAACTCTCGTCTCACAAACAGACAGTATTTTGTTGATGCGACTGCGGCGTGGTGATACAAGGCACACCATGAGGCACAAAAAAGACCTACGAGAGACACCCCCTCTGCCTTCCAGATTGTCATTGCAGACCCCGAAAGGAAAATCTGCCAACATCCTGTAACACTTACCATGTCATCGCCTCAACAAGAATTAAAACAGACTCAAATGAGAGGTTTATAAACCTATGGGAAAAAGGTTAAAAGCTTGCTTCAGGAAATGACTGCAAAAGTGGCCCCAGAAACATGACCTTGGCCCGTCTTTAGAGCAGAATGAGCAAATTTTCCAGTGTCCCTCTCCCAGGGTGCAGCCCCTAACCTGGGCCAGGTCCTCCTATGGGAGTTTTCTGCTCTGCTGGCACAAGGAGCCAGGGCTGCCCGGGGAGAGCACCTGGATCTGCCCAAGGGAGGCAAAGGTAGCACCTGGCGGAGGGCACGTGCTCTGCTGTCTGAAGGAGGCTTTCCCGCGTCACAGCCACTGCTTGATGCCCACAGATAAGCTGGTCTGTAGTCTTCTGTAGAGATAACTTCCTCAAAGAAGATGACAGCTGTATGCACAGCAGTTGACAACCTTCTGCTCTCCTGAAGTCAGATGATCACTGCTCAGGTCTAGGAAAGGAGAAAGGAAAGGAGAAAGGAAAGGAGAAAGGAAAGGAGAAAGGAAAGGAGAAAGGAAAGGAGAAAGGAAAGGAAAGGAAAGGAAAGGAAAGGAAAGGAAAGGAAAGGAAAGAAGGGAGAAATAAAGAAAAAAAAGCATCACATGTATGCTAATATCTAGGCTGTGGAACCTGGTGTGTTTTCCAGTTTTCAGGCCTGAATGCAGACAATAGCCATGACTTGACTGTAGGTTGGGAAGTGGGAAACAGCAGGGTCTCTTTTTTCAAAAATATAACTCATGATGGTGCCAAACACAAAATCCTTCCTGTAATTGTGTCATATATGCGTATAAAATTACCAAAATCTATTTACAACTTGGACAAAGCTTAAGAAATTGCTTTTTCAAGATTTTTCTACTTCACAAGCTTGCACAAATTCAAGAAGGGCTTGTGAAATCCCTGTCTTCTCCATTTATTCTGATTTGAACTTCTGCTTGTTTTTCCTCCTTTGTTTATAATGCCCTTTTGGAAGCCTTAAAATATGTTTTCCCCTACTAATTTTGAATGTTTCCATTTAGGAATAATTGATTCACCCTTAATTTTTTGTACAGCTGCCATTCCAAGTTTGTTAAATATCTTCTTGTGCCACAGTATCTTTGTTCGTTCCAACGCTGCTATTGACTGATGTCAACACAGCTGTAGCAAAAAAAGTATTTAATTAGTTAATTTCTGGCACAGAAGGGGGAGGAGGAGCACAAAAGTATGCATTTTACATGTGGCACATAGCTACCAGCTAGCATTGTTTAGGCTTTTTTCTTTCTTTTGTGATAGAGAGGTAGATATAATAAACCAGTTAGGAATGCGGCTGGCTCAGGGAATTGCTGATGTCCCATGTGATCTTTTTCCAGCAGATTTTTGATTCTAATTTGATCCAGATTACGAGTATCTAAAGAGTCTTTGTGGCATATGCAAAATCACTTGACTGCCACAGTCCTGTTCCTAGTCGGCTCCAGGCCACACCACAGAAAGCACAATCCTTAGTATCACAGCTGGCACCCTTTGTGGAAAAGACAAGGATTCACTGCCTGAATTTTCTCTCAGAGGTAAACTTTATTTAAACTTTCAGTGTAGCATAAGCAATAAATGATTGAGCATTAATGCCTGCTTTCCTCAAAAATGATCCCTTCCAAGGACACCACGAAGAAGCGTCAATCGTGCTGGTACTACAGAGGTTCGGAGAGGTAAGAGGGCTGTAGACTATTTTGGTAGCTTTGCACCTTTGGACCAAACAGTGCTAATACTCATGGACAAAACCCAGCTGGAACGGGTGCCAGAAGCCCCACAGATGGGGCGGACTGGGAAGGAGACGACTGCTGTTGTCTGGGTGTTGTACGCCTCCGTGTTTTCAGAAGGTTTACTTGCTTTGATGCAGCTGGATGCATGGAGTCAGCGCGGGTCTGGAAAGGCACTCAGCCTTACAAAACACTCAGAAACTGGAGTGACAGGAAGCAACGCTGTGCACTGACACAGCGCTGCGGTCACCTCTGCCCTCTGTCCGCGGCTCTTCCTCCGATGCGTCACCCAGTCCCGAACTGCCCGTTGTACGGAACAATAAGGAGCTGCCCGTATATTCCACAGTAATGACGTCAAAGAATAATAACAATTAGCACTTCATTTAGCATCTCAGCTATAACACAAAGATGCCTAGCCAGCAGTATCTCAGGCACATGGGGAAACCAATCACACAGAAAAGAATTTAATGACCTGGCCAGCCATGAAGTAAGCTATTGCAGAAAGTCATCAGATTTTCTTATACGCAGACCTACAACCATCTACCAAAACATTGCCTCATGAAGACCGTCGTTTACTGGAAAATTCCTCATATGTAATTTGTAATTACAGCAGCCATGAAGCCTGCTATGCTTTTATCCCAATTAACTTTTTACCCTCCGTTTCTGACATTGTGCAATAGGAGGGCTAGCCGCGCAGAGCTCTGCAGAGCCCCAGCCAGCTCTCCTGGTCACGCTGAATGACGGCACCTGCTTGCCTCAGCAACAGCAGTGTCCTCCTGGACACGGGTGTGTAGACACAGAGGTAGATATAATCAGCTCGTATCTATATTTTGTCATTCTTTTGGCATGATGTCACTAACATTTCTCTTGTAAAAATCTTGGACTGCCATTCTTCATTTTGGGCTCAATTATTGTAGCAAACTTTTATTCAGTTTGACAAACGATGTCCAAATTTTATCAACTCAGAAATGCTGTTGCAAAGACCGCTGCCACAGCTTGTTGCTGGAGCTGCATGATTTCTCTCTACATTTTTCTACTGACACCTTCCTCTGTGTTTTACCTCCTTAAACAAAACTCCCTTCTCTTCAGTTTTAAGGGTCCATCTCCTCTGTTGTTTGAGGTCAGGATCCCCCGGCTTTGGCACGGGTGTGCATGGCTTGAACAAACACCTCACTGCGCGGGGGGCCTGCCGGCTTTCAAGGCAGGCACCTGCAGCATTTAGTGCAAATCCACGGCAGCTCCCCAGGAATAAAAGCAATGACACCACCACACACGGCCGGTGAGGCGGACACCCTGGACAAAACACACGTGATCTGCATTTCCGAGAAAGGTACAACGAAAGGACGTCTAGAAAGGATTACAACCTGCTTGATTTGTTTCTAGGCTTGGCCATTCATTCTTAGCGCACTCTAGCAACATCATTTCACCTGTTCCAGCGCTACGGCCATCTGTCTGGGGCATCTGTCTGAGGGAAGGACAGGAGGGGCGGACCCCAGGCATCCTTCGGAAGGGCCCCTCTCACTCGGCCGCTCCCCGGCAATGCTGCGGCCCCGCAGCCCCACCGAGCAGCCCTCCCTCCCTCCCTGCCTCCCCTCTCCTCCCCTCTCCTCCCCTCTCCTCCGCCTCCC
>VXAV01002604.1:66902-127946 GCA_013399715.1 Alectura lathami | reverse complement strand
TTATTATTTCTCTCTTTTGATGCATGCTCCGGGTGGTAGACTCAGCAGGGAAGGGAGGATTTAGTGTGAGCAGCGAAGGCCCCACTGTGAGCACTGACTGTAGAGAATCTAAAGGCTTGGCTAGGTTGCTGTCATAATTAGGTTGTCCTTGGATGTTGTCCCTTAAATACTGTAACTGAAAAGACGCAGAGATGGGCTCTGGCACTTTTGTTGTGAAGATGGTTATTACACAGCCAAAACCCGCACGATCTGGCTAGAATAGAGTTACACAAAATTACTCAAGTGGAGCTTCTTGACCCACATTATTCTTACTTATTTTTTTCCCTTTCTTTTAGGAAATAAGTCACCATGTCGGCTGCGCTGTTGCCCAAGCCGCAGATGCGCCGCCTGTTGGCCAGGCGGATGAAGCTGCACCTCATCGGGGCGTTCTTTGTGTCCGTAGGGTGCGCGGCGTTGTACAAGGTGAGGTCGCGACGCACTCGGTTAGGAACTGGCCTCGCCAGTGAGTTTTAAAATCCATGATACTTCCTGGTTGAGATTTGGTTGGGCTTCGCATCATAAAGCTTCAGTACTGTATTTTTGCAAGCATATTTCCAGAACATAAATAAATCTTTGTAACTTTCGTTTGGAGCAATGATCTGAGGAACGTGATGCCTTGAGTGTGTGATCGAGATGGTGCAAGGTGAGGTAACTTAACCTTGAGTCTCCTGGTCTGGGACTGCTCTTGACCATTCACACAGCTGATGCTCCTGACTAGATAGCTTGTGACCCTGTCACGGTACCAGAGGCCTTGGAGAGTGGTCTCATCCTTAGACTGACTTCAGTAACCTTGCTAATAAGCAGGTTGCAAAAGCTGCCCCTTAGGCTGAAGGTCTCAGTGGGGAGGGCTGGTGAGGTCCTTCTGTCTTTTGAAGTAGCACGTGGAAATGGAGCTTTATATTCCCCCCCAAAAAAAAAATCCCACTTACAGTTTGGTTTTTGTGGTCCTTAAAGAGCCTTCTGACAAAGGTAAGAGTGGCAGTTGGTTTTGGGTGCCTTCTCTAAATACTTCTCAGCTCTCACAAGTTACATTTTTATCGTAGGCAATTAGAAAACATAAATCCCATGGACTTCATGGGGGAACTGGGTCTTGCTCATGCATGTAGTGTTCGAGCATTTAGATACTCAGGAAGCTATTACAAGTGACGAAGAATGAGGTAGATGTCAGGTTGCTTAGCACAAGATCAGCACTGTCAGGCTCCGTGGAGGTCAGTGAGTGTCCGTCAGGAGCAGTGAGCACGCACAGCTAAAGCTCAGCATCCAATTAGCGTCTGATCAGAGGGAAGCGAGCTTGGTTGTGAGGAGTCTTGCAGTGCCCTTTTCTAAGTCTGTGCTCTTACACGCAGCCTTACATTACTACAGTAACGAGGTAGTGGGTCATACTTACAACAAGTAACTGACCTCAGCAGTAGTCTGCTGCGTTACTTGTTCACTGCTGTTGGAGAAACCCACCCTGACCTTTTCTTCACTTTTTTTTTTTGGCTTTTTGAGCATATCCTTGTGGTCCTGACTCCTTGGGTGCTCACTCAGCTCAGGCACGCCTCTTGATGTCAGAGCTGTAAGATAAGTTAGGGATGCTTGCAGAATTTTACCAGGCTTCCATAGTTGGCCTCCGGCGTAGCTCAGATCTAGCCTGTAATTTTGGGTGCCATTTTATCTGGAGTTACGGTTCTGCAGCTGCCTGCAGGCATACGCAGAGCTCGCCGTACATTTGTGTTATGTGTGAAACTGTCCTCAGGCTGGGCAAAGGACCGCTGGGCATCAGTGTAAATAAAGTGTTTCTGGATCTAAAAAATGCGATGTGCTGCCTTTTAATGGGCTGTGTACGGTTTCACTTCAGATACTGCTTTCCAGACCAACAGTCAGGTAGCCTGAACTGTGGATTTGAACAGCAACAAAGAATTTTTTACTCATTTCTAGCTATTGAACTAGTTAATAGTCATTGAACTAGAGGCTTTTTAGACTGATATCCACTGCTAAAATGATAGCTGTTGTAGCAAAAAAAACAAAAACAAAAACAACAAAAAAAAAACATGCAGGAGTAGTTTGAGTTTGGTTGTTTGTGTGTGTTACTTTCCAGTTTGGAGTTGCTGAGCCGAGAAAAAGAGCTTACGCAGAGTACTATAAAAACTACGATCCCATGAAGGACTTTGAAGCCATGAGAGCAGCTGGTGTGTTTGAGTCTGCACCGCCCAAATGATGGTGTCCTGCATTTCCAGGTGACATTTCCAGGTAATAAGCTGCTCTGCTCTAGAAGGGTAGGTGGGAGTGCTCGGTGAAACATTGCGCTTGTGTTTGCACTTCCTTTTCCATCAAATAGAAAGACGCCCCCAAAGAGAAAGGATACAAATAGCACTCCTCAAGAGAGCTGCAGCTAATAAAAACATGAAGAAATGTAGGAGCTGAGGAGGAGGGAGTAAGGGCAGAGTGGGAATCTCCTGAATTCCTTCTGGGGAGTTTGTTTGCCGTGTGTGCTAGCAGACCCGTGCGGAGCGGTGCCAGGCCTTTCCCTCCACATGCAGCTCCACTCAGAGCAATTCTGTCTTCGTGTGGAGAGGAAACAGAGCTTTTGTATAAGGCCTGGTACCAGTGTTGCGTTGATGCTGTCACATCTTGAATTGCATAGCTTCGGGCTATCAAAAGGTACCGCTTAGCTGCTTGTGGCAGTGCAGTGAAGGAGAAAACAGAAAGGCTGTTTCTCCCCCATAGCGTGGATCTCAGTATAAGAAGTAGCAACAGCTTCCACACATTCCTTGGTCTTTTGAAGCTGGCGAGAGGGAAAAGAGAACTACCCCTGAGGGGACATGTATTTAAATACATACATGCATGGGTTAAGTGTATGTATATATATTTATATAATGTGAGGATATGCGTTTTTAAAAATGAGCGGCATTCAGTGTTTTGTGAACTAAGATTCAGATTTTTGCCTCACTGAACACAGCTCAAGTAGAGCTTTGTTCATGACACTGTTCTAGCGCTTAACACTGCCTTTTGCTTGATCAAGTTTTGTCCTCCTCTCCTTCTTACCATCACACCACGGAAAGAAAGTCTTGATGTCAGCGTTGTCATAGTTATTAATAAGCACACGGTAAACTGCACAGGCTCACAATGTGACAACTCAACAAAGAATTCCTCCCCCCTTCTTCATCAAGATTTCTTGCACTGAGTTCTCTGCTTCTCTTAAAATGACGTCAGACTAATCTAGAATGATAGCTTTTTCATTCTTTTGGAATGTTTTCATATTGTGATGATTACGTGATAATCTGTGCCTCTAATTATCCTGTCCAGCTGGATTTTCTCAGCCTGTTTGCTTAAAGCAGCAAGATTGAATACAACATTTGTGCTCAACACTATTAATAAGAAATTCTGTTGGGTGACAGTCTACAACTATCTGGTTTCTGCGTAACACAACTGTGTAAAAGAAGCAGAGCTCCAGCTATCTAAGCTATCTAACAGATTAAAAAAAAGTTGGCAGCCTTCTTTTTCCTTTCTCCCCTTAAGATAAAAGTGTCTGTGCTTTAGTGGTAATGACTCCAGGGGAGGTAAATAATGAAATGATAAATTTACCTTGTTTTAATCTTCTGCCTCTAGTTTGGTCCTTGCTAATAAATGAGGACTCTCTAACTTTCCTAGACACTGGAATTGCATTCCTTAGTCAGGTGGCCTTCATCAGAGTGTTCTGAAAGGCCATCTGGTGGTAAAATAATTTGAAACAAACACTGTCAACAGTGATCCATGTTAAATATTTAATTGGAATCATGAACAGTATTTTTCAGCGCAAATAGAGCTCTGCTCGGTAAGCTTATGTTCCCATTTGGAGCCTAAAAAAAATGAAGTTACACATTGTGTGCACCTGTTAAAATTAAACGTTTCCTAAACGTTTCTTCCATTCCTTAATTACACCAGCTTAAAAGAAAACATGAAGGATCAATCTTCACACATCATTTTGTTTGAGTTGCTGATGATTTTTATTCTGTGTCCTATTTATAGAGGAACTTAGGTTTTTCCGTCAGATGGTGGGAGAAAGGGGGAAAACAATGCCACTGTTTCTCAAATGTTCTGAAAAGACTGTGAAAAGGACGAGTACACAAACCAGATGGAAGGCATTTTCATTTCCCTCAGAAATTTAAATCTTTAATTTACAGAAGTTGGATGAAGGTTGAATCTGATGCTTTTTCTGGTATAGTTACCTGAAGGGTGCAGTGGTCATGCATATTTTGCATCTGCTCCCATTTTACTGGACGATACTCTGTATGTGGCAGTAAATACAGTGCTTTAACTTCCCTTAATACTCCCTCTGGAATCAGTACTTACCCAGAAACTGAGGAAATGGTGGGCAGGGGGTAGAATTCTTCAGTTCAGGTGTTAGTTTGGAACGCTGCACCCAGTTTGTTCCTGCTGGGCATGAAGAAAACTTGCTGCTGAAGTGTGAGTTTGCACAGTTCCACCTGCCTGGCATGGGCTGTGTATGGTGGCGTTGGTAAGGGAAAACACATGCAGATCTGGGGAGCGTGCTACCCCTAGAGTGTGCTCGGCAGTGCAGTGAAGGGGCGAGTTGGGAGTTTGGTGCTAACCACTTGCATGACTCTTGTCATGGACCACAGCTGGTCTTGGATCCTGTTCAATATAATGTGGAGAAGCAATCTGAATTTGGTTTGCTTCCTTCCTTGGTAGGCTGCCTACACCACTTGTTTCCTCTCTGGCTCCTATCTGAAAGTTGCATTCCTTTCTCTTTCGGGCCCTTAGCAAGATTGATTCAGTTATCAGTGCTGCATGTATAGTGAATCTGACGTGCTGTGCAGGGTTGTTCCAGCTCTTGATTTGTTCCATGTTTCACTTCTGTTTGCCACATGAAGGGTGTGTGAATCTTAAACTGTCAGGAAATAACAGAGGGAATTCCGCTAGACTAAACCACCACTCGGACATTTCTCTCTATTGCTTTGCATTCATACATACTGATGTCTTTACTGAGAGTGTGAAGCTGGTCCAACATAACTTATTTTCTTTTTATCTTGCAGATTCCCTTCAGTCTAAGGAGACTTGATGACTGAACCTTGTTCACTGAATTACTGTGATGCACTTCAGTGCATGACATGCTCTAATGTATCTCAATAAATAAAATACCTACATCAGTGAAGCTTAATTGTCTTTATTATGAAATGCTTAAATACTGGAAAGAGTGGTGGAAAGTCTTCATAAGTTGCTCTAGAGAACTAAGGCTAGTTTTCTTTCCCCCAAGAATTATTTGCATCTTTCTTTTTGCCGAATTCCATACTTGATAACAAAGTATATTCCTGAACAGCTTGGTTGTCTTTGCTGCTGATGGGAATATGCAAAAGGATAGTTGTTACAAGAAGGGAGAGGCTCGATTTCTGGAAGGGTCTCTGGCTTCAGAAGTCAACAGACCTTGAGACTAGAGAAATTGTAGAGGAATTCTGGAAATACACCAGCCAACCTTCATCTCTTTGCTGCCATCACTTTGCCTTCCTTAGAGCAGAAAAGTGTTACGTCAAGACTCGGAAATTATGCAAATGCCCACTGTGACACATGGTATGTGACTGTAATTGGAAAGTTACTCTAAACTGCAAGTATATTCACATGGATCTGATGTACAAAAGGAAGAGGATTAAAGCAGACATAAAAGGAAATACCTTAGTAATGATAATCTTTGCATGCTACTTCTAGACACACCTATCTCTAATATCTGGAAGCATTCAGCTAAGCACAATTTTAATCTTGGATCCTTTGTGTAGTCCAAGACGTGATGCTCTATCTTCTGCCTCATTACCAGTCCTTTGGAACACGCTGTGTGCACTGGCTAGAGCTGAGGCTGAAAATATGTGTGTGATATGTATGGCTGAACCTCCTGATTGCTGAATGTGGGTACTGGGAGAGGAGTCAAAGCTGATCATGTGGAAGAAGGGATGGCTTTGTGTGAAGGAGCATGACAAATTAGGCCATCTGTGTTGTATTTGAAGGTCTTCAGTTCAAATCCTGTTTGGAGTAACTCTTGCTATTCTGAATGGATCATTAACAACTTGATAGCTAACTGTGAGCAGCATTTGGGCTAATGAAAGCGCGTCGGTAATGCTGCTCTGCTAATATAGAGCAACATGGGATTTTCTTCAGACTTCAGTATGTGCAGTGCTTCCTTCAGTACATGCAGCAAAGAAAATTTGACCAGTGGTGGAGGGGAAACCATCTCATAATAATAATACCCCTGCTCCTATAAATGTAAACCAAAGGTTAACAACAGCAAATGATACCAATTTATCTTCTGAAAGTACAGCACAAACATTGTATGCCATTACATACTAACACTTTGTCAGCCATGCCTACAGGTTTCAATAGCCAGGGGTCTGCAGTCATACTGACAGCTTCGGGGTAAGGAAACTTGCTGCTGCCAGGTATGCAGCTGAAAGAACCCACTTCTCTCCCAGCACTAGCCCGTAGGCTCTTCTCGGTTGCTCTGAATGAGTTTACTTTTAAATTTTCGCTTCTTCTAAACTGATCTTCTAAACTGATACAGCCAACTACAGGTGTATGTGCATTCTGCTGCCAGCACTGATCTAAAGAAATGAGAATTTTGTGACAGGATGGCTTCCTGATTGTACAGCAGAACTCCAAGGTGCCCCTGGCTAAATGTATTCAACAACAAGAAGGAAAAGTGAGCTCTGGGTTTGCAGTTTGGGAGTTAGCAGGGTGTAAGTAAGAGTTGCTTTCTTTATAACGCTGTTGTGTCTTCACGAGGGATGCAAACCAAGCACTTCCTTTCAGCCTGCAGTGCCCAACAACCTACAGCTTTCCTCCAGAGTGGGAAAAGGCAAAGCTGGGGCCCTACCTCAAGAGTTAGAAGTGCCACCCTGTTCTAAAATCAGCACCAAGCCATTTTTCCGTGTTGGTTCTTGGCTACAGTTGTATCTTACAAACCACTGGGAGTGGGACCTCGTGTACAAGAAAGGCCGGTGTGAGCAAGACCTTAAGCTGCTTGTTACAGGGTCTGGCCTGCTGTTTCTAGGAGATGGAGAGGTGAGTTTGCCCTGAGATCATCTCTAACTGTCTGCAAAGTTGTGTTTTTTTTTTTTTTCTTCTTCTTCTATATTTATATATGAAATTATATATAAAAATGGATTATTTGATCTAAACTACTCTGGGAAAGGTCTGGCCATCTATAAGTCTGACTACGCCTCCAAATTTTTGGCTGGCTTGCTTTATTCTTGAGTGTTTGAGGAATGATTGATTGTCCTGGAAGCAAACTAAAAAGATAGATTTGAAGTTGTGAGCTCTCCAGGTCTAAAGAGCATTTATGAAAGTAGGTATGCTTTAAGGGTACACATTGGAGTGCTTTAGCAGCTAAGTACAGGCAGCTGCTCTTTGGACAACTTTGTTTTCATAGTTCACACAGCTCATATGTAGGAGAGGCTGATTTATATGCCATCTCTGCACATGTTTCCATACATGTGGTCAGAAGGGGGAGAAGGAACCTGCCTAATGCAGTAAAGATGCTAGCTTAACTCACTGAAGAAGAGTGTAATTTAAGCAAGTGTTTATTCCAAGAAAATATAATTCAGGAAAAACACAAACATACCTTAGACAATGGCTGCAATCTACAAACGTTTAGGAATTACACTGCTGCCTTCCCTCATCTTTTACAGGTGTGTTTGTGTCCTCCATACATCATGAACAGATTAATTCCAACGGTGACTCTAGTGCTGTTTTGATTCAGTTAGTCACAAAACCGTAAAACTTTTCAGCACATGTTTTGGCAAGGTAAGCATCAGTTTGTTACTTCCAAACTATTGTCACGATCTATTGTATTTTCTGGTATCTGACAAAGGCCAGTACCAACAGGAATCTAATGGGGTCTACATGAAGCGTGCGTATCTTTGCCATGGTCGTTCTACACAGTGACCGTCCATTCACTTGCCACCGAATGACCAAATAGCTCACAGAAACAACTATTACAGGAATAGCTTTATTATCTTTACACAATCTCTATATTACAATTTAAGCATCAATATGCAAAATTAGAAGTATTAAACTATCTCCATAAAATATCCAGGAATGAAGTGTGTATATACATTTTTTTAAATAGTGTTATTTAAACAATGGCTGAATTATTAAAGCACTGTATGAAATGTTGGTAACGAATGAGCTTCTTTCACATTCAGAAAGGACAACTCAGGCTTCTGTATTTCAGTACACAAGAGACACAGAAATACCACTTAACAAAATGAACCTCATGAGAAAAACATTGCAAATACATTCTTACGTACTGTGCATTTGGTCATATCAGGTATGCATAGAAAGCATTAAATATCAAAAGCATATACATTTGCTCAACGATGGATCAGATTTTATTCCAGTTCTCAGCCTGTCTCTGATTCTGGCCATGTTCAGGAATCCCCAGACAAAATGAATGTCCATAAGTATGTAGAGAAGGGCAGAGAAGTTACAAGCACAGCTGAAAACCAAGTAAGCTTTTGTTTTGTTTTTTTTTTTTAAATAAAGCTGCTCTAGACAGATTTCGTTTATAAAGTACTCTAGCTGTGCCCCAAGACAATGATTTCTTGTCTCATAGAAACTGTAAAACATCTGAAAATAAGACACTTGGAAAGCTCATTTGTCTCGATGTGTTTAACATAGTATTCTTAAGTGTACTGCAATGGCATCGTTATTACTGTAATTGGAGCCTGTGGGTCCTTACTTCTGGATCAACCTGAAAAAAAAATCTCATTTTCCTTTGCGTAAATATATTTGAAAGGTCATATTTCTTAATATCCCTGTTTTTATCACTTCAAAGATGATAAGCATAACATGAATTAGGGCTTAAGTAAGCACATACCACATGTAGTGGTGGCAGATCAGAAGTAAGGGAGACCCAGCAAGGCTGTATTCAGCACCTGCACATCTCTCTCACAACGAGCTTAGAGATTCCTGGTACATTTTCAGGAGGCTAAGCTCTGGTTCTTACATTTTTGAATGGCATGTTGTTGGCTTCCAGCTAATGACCAGACAACGCACAATGTCATATATACATTGCAAGTCCTTCTGAAAATTTGATGGTGGATGAAATAAAGTTTCTGTATACAGACAGTTTGAAAAATAAATTCATGTTGTAGCTCATGTTTTGTTCTCCAAACCACACAAAGGCACTAGTTTACATTAAGGACCAATGTCCTGCAAAACTTCAGTCAAATAAAGGAAGCTATTTTAAGGTTAAAGTGGTGCTAAAACCCAGCTGTCACTAAGTAACTTAAACCAGCCACACTAGGTTTTTCAGATTTAGTGGGGGAAAATGTTCTGCCTCAGGATGTATGTGGTGGGGCAGTGCATGCGTGGGGGGAAAGGCTCAGCCTCAAGCAAGTTTTTACAGCTGAGATATAAACCTGGTTTATAACAGAAACTGGCAGACCCTAAAATATGATATAGTATGTATTGATACATTCTTTTGTGTGTGGCAAAAATGTATCTGTGCACTCAATTTTTCCTTATTCCCTGATTTCTGGTTATCGAAAGAAAAAGGATTTTGCTAGAACACGTTCCTTCCAGCCTCAGGGACTGACTAGGAAGCAGGAATGTTGTCAAAATTAGAGGAGCTCAACTCTGTTATCATCTCCGATCTCCTCAAAAATGACATGCATCTCTACTTGATGTAGGTTACAGCAGCGGAAGTGTTATGTTCGAAATGGTAAGGTATCACTATACTCACCGCAAATACTTATTAATAAAATCCTTTCCGCAAGGCTTTATTTTTAACCATAGTGAATTTGCTAATGAATACTTGGGCAAAGTTTGGATCAGCCACATACTGATATGTTTTCGTTACAGTCGGAAGGTGTTCGGTAGCCACAGCTTGCAGTGCTGGCGCTGCAGCGGCGCCGGGGGCGAGGTGGTAAGATGTCTTTGTGACGTACTCCACGAGGCGGTTGTACTGCTGTTCTGATAGTCTCTCTCTAACTCCATCTGCCTGAAATAAGACAACATAAAGTGATTACTGAGTAATTGACAGTAATTGAGCTTAGCAGTGCAGACAGTAACTTCCACATCACTTCCTACAGTTAAAACTCTTCCTCCCTGGGATCCTTCTTACAACAGTTTCATAGATGTTTTAATCAGCAGAGTTCTCTTGTAGTTTAGTGACTGGTGAATTATTCTTCTCCTTTGCTGTTTTAGACAGTTCTGTCCTGAAAAGCTCTAACTCTACCATAGAAAAGTTGAAGCAGTATCTTCAGAGAATTTCAAAGATGGACCCAATACACCTTGCTCAAGAGTTAGATCTTCATTTTTGTAGACTCTTTGCAAACTGGCAAAAACATTTAAAGCCCTCTTAGAAAAACACCAGTAGCTCCTGGCAGTGTTTATCAGATAGACAGCAGTTCTAATTAGCAAAACTTTCACTTTCTCACAAAGTACAATTTATAACAACCGACAGCCATTTTTTGGGAAGTTAACTAAGTTTAAGTCTTTCACTTACTCGATCCAGGTTAAGGCCTGGAAGCTACCCTCCAGGTGACTGCTCTAACTATGACTGGATGTACCCATCTGCCCCCGGTGACCAAAGAAGCATCCACACAATTACATTTTTTTAAACGAAAGATTTTTTCTAAAGATGGTTTGGGCATGTTATTTATGGAGAAGAACTTCAGGTGTCCATGCAAACTGTCTTTTCCACCATGAGCTGGAGAGACTACGCTGAAGAAATCTCTTTTCGTAGGCTGAAATATCCTGAGGCTCAAGGCTCTAGCAAGAAGGATGCAGTTGACCCACCTCTAGCTGAAGCCAATGCTGCTTACAGCAAGGTGGCATCTACCACGGGGTTTCGACCAGATGAAAAGCCATGTGCAAACCTGGCCCTGGAAGATCAATCTGCTGTGCCCCATTTTTTCTCTGAAGAGGAAGAAACTGAAGATGCTAGCTTGAGAAGGGACAGCATGCAAGCAGGCATTGCAGCATGGATGCTGCAGTGGTATCATTATCAAATTCATTAAGAATAGAATTTATTTCTAAAATATAAAAATGACAGAATGGAAGACGCTATCCTAGGGATAGGCTTTGATGCTTCCTTAATTGCACTTGGAGAACTGCTGGCCATTTTCATTTTTGCAGGGTTTAAAACGTCTTTCTTTGTTGGATGTCACGCTGAGGATTCAAAGCCTGCTGTCTTCAGGACGTTTTACACATGCCTCAGTAGATGTGACGGTATTTTCAAGCAGTGCCGTTGGATTCAGTTTAACAGCCAGGATCAATATCTTGTCACATCTCTGGACTGCAAGGCTCATTTAAAACAAACCATTGCTTATTTGAAGCAATCATTAACATGATTCATAGATAGCGACAGCTGTCACATGCAAATCAAAACAGTCCCTTGTCATTAAAAAAAAAAAAAAACCTATGCCTTTAGAGATGAATTTGCTGCTCAACAAGCAGAAACGCTCCTGTTTTCAATCATCACCACAAAAATGCTAAAGGAAGCAGGCTCTTGAACAAACTCAGAAGCTCAAAGTTGGAGCCTGTGCTTAGAAACAATGGAAATGATGAAATGGGCAGAGGAAAGCGTGGTTTCCTCTACACTCTCCTTTAAGGGAGGAGGAAAATAATTCACAAGACAGACTGCTGCAGCAGATAGATGGCTAACAATGGAGAATGTCTGAACGATGGCTTCAGTCTGCTGTCACAGAGAAAGCATCTCTGCAGTTAATCTGTTTCACCAGTTCAAAGGAGAGAAATACGCTAAAGTAGCACCTATGTAAAGTAGATTATAGTTCTGACTCTGCACTGACCAAAAGACAAAAGTTATTGGCAGATGGAAATGGTGCTTGCATCCCACTCCTCTATTTGTGTGAACCCATTCTTAACGGGACCCTCCTACAAAGAGAGGCTTACAGAGTTGGGGTAGCTTGGAGAAGAGAAGGCTCCAGGGAGACCTCACTGTGGCCTTCCAGTACCTAAAGGGAGCCTACAGGAAAGCTGGAGAGGGACTCTTTATCTGGGAGTGTAGTGACAGGACAAGGGGGAATGGCTTTAAGAGGGGAGATTTAAATTAGATGTAAGGAAGAAATTCTTCACTCAGAGGCTGGTGAGGCCCTGGCACAGGCTGCCCAGAGGAGCTGTGGATGCCCCATCCCTGGGGGTGCTCAAGGTCAGGCTGGGTGGGCCCTGATCAGGGTGAGCCTGATCCAGTGGGTGGCAGCCCTGCCCATGGGTTGGAACTGGGTGGGCTTTAAGATCCCTTCCAACCCAAACCAGTCTGTGTGTGATTCTGTGATTCATTCAGACCCAGGCTATATCCCACAAATATAGCATAATTATTCAGGAGGAAATATTAACTGCACTTGGACAGTCTTCCAAAGCAATTGGGTCCCTACTTGTTTCCAGATGACTTCATCTGTAACTGTCTGCTTCTCCAGCCAGTTTCAGTTTAGCTTATATTGTCAAGACAACAACAGAAACTTGGAATTGCTGTTATTTTACTTTTTTTTTTTTTTTTTCCTTCCCTAAATGGGATCTAGCATTGTCACTACGTTCCTTAACCAACTATTCTGAAAATCTGTAATGTTAATAGCCAAACCATTCAATCAATCAAAACTTGATCAAGGGCTGCTTAATGAACCTGTTAGATGAATCTTACAGACTTCACGGCCTTTAATGTTAGAAGGCCACATTTTTGGGGTTAAGAACTTAATTTTTTTTCTAAAATTCCTCCTATTATGATTTATAAAGAATAATCCTTCAGCAGTTCTAACTAAATCTACAGTAGCTACAGCATAGCCGTTGTGCAGTCCAGATGTGCGTGTAGCAATAATGCACACTGAGTGAGTAAAAAGGTCTGTTTTTTCTGTTCCCCACCTCCCCCCCTCACTACTTCTTTTAAAATTCATACAGTGGTTTTCAGCTCCAAGTATGATGCATGAAAACCCTGTTGCAGACCATCGCAAAGAAACTCTGGAATATCTGAAATTCCAGAGCCCTTCAATTTTCTGCTGTCTCCATGAGCAGTTGGAATAGAGGCTTTTGGAGTTTGATGCCTGTCTGGAAGCAAGCAGTGTCCCAATTACTTTGGAAGACAATCCAAGCACAATTAATGCTTCCCTTTCAATAACAATTTTCGCAATGCCAGAGTTTTCAAGATTCCATCCAGGTTATTCCTAGCCAGATGGATTAAGTTATATTTTGTGGAGGCGAACAAGCCATCAGGCACACCGATTGCTGAAGGAGTCAAAATATGCTCTGTAACATCTCTGGTGATTACAGCTGTAGAATAACTCATGTTTTGTTTCCTAATAGTTCCAAGAAGCTGAGGAGAGGCAAGGGGAGAAACTGTTTTGGGCAGAGCTGAAACAAAACTTCTGGCAATTATTTTGGGTGGACAATAAGACAAAAAGTGGATTTTTATAATGTTGAAATGAATTGTTTCAGTTTGTTGACTATTTCTAGATCTTTGACTAAATCAGCAAAATAGATGCAATTTATATTTGGCAACATCACCTCTGTTTTGCTAACCTCATCATAATATTTTGGATGACCTGACTGGGTAATTTTTCAGCAAAAGATTTCGGTCATCTTCACCAATGTCATCCTGTACAGAAGGGTCTGCACTTCAGCTGAGGACACCTTCAGTGCAACAAGATAGCCTACCAGTAATGTTTAGGAGTCATGCCCATTTCGGTGTAGGTCTGGTGCCCCGAGGCTGCTTACCTGCAAGCCACAGCGTGCTGCTCCTAAGCATGCTTTCCCCGTATGGCATTCAAAGAGTTTTTAGGCACTCTTGTCGGGCAGCTGAAGGGGAGGCTCTGGCTCCCATCAGCACCAGCACTCTACAGAACTGACTTTGCTCCACCCCTGGGGCACAGGCACCCTTCACCACTCTTACCATGCCATACATTTTCACTGCATTCTCAGCCTGTGTCAGGCTTACAGCTCCTGGCACTGCTATGCCACTGGAGGAGGGGGTCCCATATTTTTATCCACAGCTACAGAAAGAAACATACGTATTTGGTCCAGGACCTCCAAGGCAGGTCACTTACTGTGTGTACTAGCACGTGTATGTAAGAATGTTGGATTCTGTGCAGACGGCATGTAGGGTTGTGCATGTACAGGAGCCACTTGGCCTAGCAGTCCTATATATTGCCAGCTGCAGCAGCTATGGGCTCCCTGTCCCTCGCCTTTCCTCCTCCTAGGCAAGCATTGCCCTTTTGCAGCAACCCCTGGGCAAGCAGCCCTCCCATAGAGCAGCAGTCGCCTCCTCACCCCATGGATAACCAGATACAAAGAAAAGAGCCACCACGGCTACTACAGCCCAATGGAAAAATTGGTGCTCAAGTGAGGGCTGGAAAAGGTTGAGAGCATCAGTAATCTGAGGGAGAACAAATCATCTTCCTCTTTCCTCCAGGACAGTAGCTCTGGACAGAGCAGAATTGGCTGGGTTCGGCATGATGGGTGCAGCCACACTGTTCAGGGACAGAAAAGCTGAGCTTTGCCCACTTGCATCAAATTTAAGCAATGCATCATGTAGCTTTGTGGTGCAGGAAGGCAATTTCAGTCAACTGAGGTTACTGGAAAGACAATAAATGTAAATAGAGAATTCAGCACTTAAGCTTTCACAAAAATTCCAAGTATTGTCATGACACAGATGTGAAGCCCTTGTTCTGCTGGAATCAATGGCAAAATTCTTTGGTGAATTCAGCAAAGTTAGGATTTTACTGAAAGTGACAAAGCTTCTCCTAGATTTGGCACGTCATATTTCCTGCTGTTTTACACATGTTCTTTTTGCATATTTGAAATAGAAATTTCTGGTATAGCAGACTATAAACTACCTGACGTACTTTTGCAAAAACAGTAGGACATGCATGTTTGTTTTGGAAATGATCTCCCATATGATTCCACTTGAGAATTTAATACAATAAACATTGTTTCCCAAAAGTGTAAAAATATACCATTCTTCTACCATAAAAAGAAGATAATCCATCCAAAACCTCAGTATGCAAATGGCTTAAAGATCTTTCAATAGGAAGACGAAGGATTTATGCTCTTGACTGGTAAACACTTGGTGCATCCAACCTCTGCAAAAGAACTGCTCCATTTTAACGTTAGCATTTGCAAGAGAAGGAAGATCTAAGGAACTAAATACAGCTAGCAGCCAAGAATGAGCACTTCCCTGGAAATGCGGAGATAGGAAACATGCTGAAAGGAAGATGCATCAGCATCACTGAACTGTTAAAACAGAACTCACAGAATAATGAAAGGAGCTGTTCTCACTGTGACATTGCAGACACAGGCAGCAACTCCACCTTGCAAATAAACAACACCTCACACACCTGCGGCCAGTCACGAGAACCTCTTTAGAAACAAGGTGGTACTTACCAAGAGCCTACACTTTCTCTGTTTTTTCCCTCAGAAATCTGCTGTCACAGAGATTAAATTTCATTATCAATAAGACAATAGACGAGAGGATACACATTCCTTTCAACCAAAGGACAACGCAGTCAGCAGTGAGGTGGGTGGAAACTATGGGACCCCCGGTTTGGCACTTAAACCTCTAGGTCTCTCAACCCAGAGGTCAGTGTGCCCATTGCCAGAAGCATCACCACCACTGTAACATGATCTTTGGCTGGAAATCTCACTCAGTCTTTACCTCCAAATCACAGGGCACTCTCTGCTGTTTCAGCTGCACCTTCAGCACATCTTTTTGCTGATCATCTTCCAGACAATCGATTTCAGTCACAGGGAAGGCCTGCTGCTGCGTGTCCTCGCTGATACTGACCACAAAGAGCACCTCGGAGGTGAGCAGCAGGCAGCCTTCGTGCTGCTGGCCTGATCCGCTCACAATCATGACATCTAAGGCCATATGGACCTCTGGCCTCCCTAGAGACTGCAGCATTTTCCTGCATTATCAAAGAAGAAAAAAGTAGTCAGTGTCAGGCATTGGATTCTCAAGGACTTCTTTTGATCACTAATGTTCTTAAGCCTGCAGCTATCGTCTACAAATAGAAAATAAGCCATGGAATATATTCCAAATCTCCATTACTGAACAATGTAAGACTTAAGATTTAGAGGATAAATGTGAAAATGTTATTTATCAAAACTCCTTAATCATTCAGTGCAAAATTGGCCTAATAACCACGCTAGGTCAGCCTATTTCCCATCCTAATAGAAAAATTACCCTGAGAAGCAGCTTACAAATTCAGCACAGAAAATAAAGCTATCTTCACTAACAGCTGTTTCTGGAGATGTGCAGTATTTTTCTTGGGCTCGGTGCAATGATAAATAAGAGCTCACTGAATGCCATTAAATAAAGATCAGCTCTGTAGTTCCAGAGCTGGAAGCAGATCAGCAGCCCATCATCTGCAGATTGGGTTTCTATGCACTACCTTTGTGTTTAATGTTCCTAAACAAACTGCCATAAGTCAGCCTTTCCTAGGGAAGCAGCCTGTTAACTTGACCACAGGCCAGAGCCTATTAATAAACAATGTGGATGTAAAAATGAGCAAGTGTCTAAATAATTTTACCAGACATATTTGACGTGGCTATTTGGAGCCTGCTCAACATGTTGATCGTTTGGATGAGAGCGTTGCTTGGGAAGCTGAGAAAGTCCAGCTCCATGCAAAATACCTGTGGTAAGAGAATTGAAGTTTCTGAGTAGTTGTTTTCTGCAAAACAGTTACATGTTGCAGTGATGTCATCTGTTAAGAGCAGTTCATAAAATTGTGCAGATCCAAAATGATGTCACATCTTTGGAAGGTGTAGTTGAGATAATTCATTAAATATTACAATGCAAGAGTTGTGCACTTAACCCCAGTGATCTTGCATTAGCAAGAGTAAAAAAAAACGAAACAAAACAAAACTCAACAACAACCCAAAACACTGCATGTTTTAAAAATCAACCACACACTTGCAATTGAGAGAAACACAATGCTCCTGAGAGCCATCATTTCAGAGCAGGATCAGACACATCTCTTACAATTTATGGGTAAAAAATGAAAATGGTTGTTAACTTCCTTGGTTAATATTAAAACACTTGCATATACGTGTCACAATCGGTACAAATCCAAAGGAAAGTTTGCCTAGATACTGCATTTAAATATTCAGTTACTTAATCCAGCTGTTAAACACAGATCCACATACATTTATGAGATCTCCCGGGGCATCTGGTTTACTGTGAATTCTTCTGAATGCCATCACAGAACGGAGACTACAAGAAGCAGCTGAACAGGTTTCTAAATAGACTATCCAAAGCTGAAGATGATACAGTATGTATGCTTTCAGTTGGCTTGTAAACTTTTAAGAATGAGGTATGGTCACCAGAAAGAGAATGAGTGGGTTGCAAAACATCCACAAAGTAAGTAGTTTTAAAAATTTTTACAAGAAAGACAGGAAGTAGGATAAGCAGTAAGCACTAGTGTTATGAGGTTTGGTGCAGTTACTCTTTAAGTAAACAAAGAAAAGGTTTTTTTTTTTTTTTTTTGCCTAATTAAGCATTCTATTGAAGGAAAAGGCATTTTTGCATAAGGATGTCAATAACTTAGATTCCTTTTTACACAATGGATAATAATTTAAACAAAACACCAGCACTGTAAAAACCCTTTAATTTTTAACACACATGTTGATGGTAATACTTAAAAGCAGCATCCCAGTTGTAACAGTTGGCTTACCGAGGTTCTCAGCATTATGTGAGTGAAAATGTTATTTACAGATGGAGAAAGAGAGAACATGTGTTTATTTCTGTGTGGTCCCCCACCCCTTGGTCCCCCCGAGAGGCACGGTCCCACTTCCAATCCAGTTGTGGGCAAGAGTTACTTGAACTCTTGTGTTTTCCTCTCACGCACTGTCAGCTATTATTGATACAGTTTTTATGTTTTTTTCCTGGCTAACTCTTTTTGTCACATGCTCATGGAAAACATGATGTGTTGTGTACCATATCTGCAATGAAAAGTGTCCTTCTACTGTTACAAGTTTCTTGATAAAGACTTGAATCTAGGAAAAATAATTCCACAGTCAACAAAAAGCACACAGCGCCAGATGACAAAGGTTTCTGACTTTTCTGATACAGGTTTTACATCTATGGGATGTGTAATTCAGGAGAGCAGATACTATTAACATTCCTACGAACCAGATAAAGTCGAGGCAATTATTTTAAAGAATTATAGTAATTATGTATTTCATTATATCTTTCAACAGATTTCTTCAATGAGCTCTAAATGTAATAGAAAGCGTGAAAACAATATCCTAAACTTGAGCTCTAGGGAACTACTCATATTCTCATTAACACATCACAAACATAAATGTGGCCAGTGATTAAAGGCCTAAATCCTCAAGATTTATCTAGTGTAATTAGTGAAGCAAAATTAATAACACGCTGTCCTTGTATCAACAGGTCTCCCTGCCTTTCTCCCTTGACCGCCCCCCTCAGCCCACCTCCTTAAATATCCAGACCAGCAGATTCCATTTTGTGACACTGGAAGCAAAGAAATCAGTGTATTTTGACGTTTTATTCTCATCTTTTACAGTTCCTGGTGGTTCAGGAGCATTTACTTCAGCCCAAAAGGATCCCTCACGTCTGCTGCTAAGTGCTTAGTCCAGCCCAAAGCCCACCTCTGGTGGTTAAAAGGTTTCCCACGTGCCCGAGCCAGGGCTGTCTTCTCACAGCTCCCCAGTTTAAAGGGGATGTTCCCACCACACGACTCACTTCTTTCTCCCAGGCACATAACTCTCCCTTTGCGCAGAAGACCACCAACTCCTGCCTTGCTGTACCAAAGCAATCTCAAAATAATGGACATAGTGTTGCTCGATTACATTTACGAAAAGAACTCTTTTGTAAGCACATATGTTTCTGTAACTAATTCTTCTGTATTCCAAGGATTACTTCATGCTTTCTGCATTCTGTGTTTCTGTGGCTGTACAAGACTGATCGGTAACGCAAGAGAGAAGCACAACTTGATGATTTTTTAGGAAAACGAGTACAACATTTATAACTACTCAGATGTGGCACTTCTAACTCTTTCTCTAAGCTACCGAGCTCGGTAAGTAGACATAGAAGGTTGTATTTGAACAGCATTTTAAAGATCTGGTCATGAAAACTGAAACAGAGATGCTGAAAACAGAGAAACTCACCATATCCTGTCTGGGAGACAAGTTCAGCTGCACCTCCAATCGGCTTTGTGAAGACTCCCATGATGCCTTTTCCCACACCAGAGATAACACCTTTGGCTTTGTGCCCTGCTGATGCCTGGCCCTCAGACACTCTCTGAAAATTCTGCATCGGCTGATCTACAATGCCAGCAATTGCACCTGAAAAAAACAAGAGTCCCCAGTAAGCAGTGGAGGTTAACATCCCCGAATAAGAGGAGATCTTACCACTGCAACTGAATGCTGTTTGGATTTCAGATGGTACTCCACCCATCTTATACAGCATGCAACCAATTAGCTAAAAAATACCTTCGCTTCGGTTTAAGTTAAATTTCTACTCCATTTTTAAATGTATGTTACTTTTTTAAACATTCAGATCACTTAACTTGACAGCATGTTTTTGTCTTCCAACTTCTTTCCCTAAATGCTTCTGCTGAGCTGGTATAATTTAGCTCAGTCTGTGCAGCAGTTCTGAAAATGTTGTGCTTGGAATAAAATTGACCAGATTTTAGAAGACTGTAGCTGTTATGGAAATGAGATTTTCACATAAGCCTGAGATAGACTCCATGAGAATAAAAACTGCCTGGATTCAATAGATCATTTTTATATCCCCTTCCACTGCCAGAAATGTTCATAAGCTAATGCAACTTTTGATATATTACTAAGATTAGCAGAATTAGACTTTGAGACTTTTTGTTACTTTTTTGGTGAAAATGATCATATTTTACTTTAATGTGCATGGGTCAAACTTTTACAAGTGACACAGTGACCTTCCCAGCTTTTAGTATCAACAGAGAACTCCAACTTAAATCTTCTGAAATGTAAACAGGTATGCGCGGTGGTGCGTTTCTTTGATCTGGAGCTCACTCGAGCCACTTAACCACAGACACGTCTCTAGTTATTGTCATTTTGATAGATAAGCTATTTGGACATTGCTAAGAATACAATGATTGGACAAAGTGACATCAGTCAGAAAATGGTTTGCCTGATCTGAAGTTCTTTGCTCAGTGAAGAGCGTGTTTGTGGTCTCCCTGGACAGCTCTTAGTGCGCAGCTTTTGCTGCAAATATCAAACCTATTATTTAAGGACAGGACTGAGTGTCACCTTAGTAACCGGGCATTCTTACTGCAACGCAGGCATCTTTGAAGATATTGCCTTGGATGTGGAGGCAAACGCAGGCATGCTTCCACAGATTCCAACAAGCACAGCGGAGGTATTTGGCCCCATATGTTCACCAGCGTGACACACGCTACTCAGCTAGCCACTAACTGGTGCTCAGATGGTTTTAGTTACTGCTGCGGGATAAAGGAGAAGTTGCTGACTTCGAACAACATGAACTAATATTGTACTAGTACACTGGTGTTCTGTCCAAATAAAAGACGAGGATGAGAAGAAGCACACATTTTCCCAGATCCCTGTCCCCAGGATACTATCTATCAGCAATCCATGCAACGTGCATCCCCCACAAATGCCTCCCTTCCTCTTAGGGGTATTGCTTCCAACTTCTGTATGTGCACAATTTACTGATAAATGCACAGTATTTCCCCAGAAAGTACTGGTCTAATAAGATGCACAGTTTTTATTGAGACCACTTGCTGAAGCTGAGTGTTTGGCTGAACATGTACTCTTCTCACCATTAAGGTCATGAAGCTTCCTTAATTTTATGTCATGGAAATGATACAATTTTCAAGTCAATTCTGTTTCATTAGTACTTACCAGCTGCTCTTGCTGCTAGACTAAAATAATACCCAACACTGCATTACACAATTGGGATTGTTTGTCCAGTCTTTTCTTTTGTACAGTTGGGTTGCCTCTGAAGCCATAAAACAATACTTGGTGTTCTGCTCAGTTACAGTATTGCATTACCCTGTGACCTCCTTCACCCTATCTATCGAGGTCATCCACAGCAACTGCGCCTTCAGAACAGAAGTTATTGCCTTATTAAACGTAATCCACCTAAGTCCTAGCACTAGTAAATTATTTACTGCAATACACTTGAGCAATGTTATAAGGTAATAATAAATAAGAACCTACTCCAAAGGACCTGTGGTATGCTCCAGGCACTTCTCAGCTGGAATTAGGCCCAGAGGACAAGGAAACAGAATGGAAACTGCTGCGACTGTGTTATATAAGATTATTTATATAGTACCCAAAATAACATATAGCTTAATTAGCCAGTTGTTTACTGCTTCCACACTTTCTGTTATTCAGCCATTTTATGCATGCTCTGAACTAGTCTGTGATGCCACTGCCCTCCAGGCTTTTTCCAAGTTGCGTCCTCCTACCTGCAAAAAGTATAACCAATGATCTCCTCCCTCTCTGCTCACCCTCTGTAGTCTCTTCTCTCAACGTGCAACATGCTGACATAACTCAGTCAGGTGCTGTGGTCACTCCAACAAACCCCATAATAAACTATAACCGTACTCCTTTAACCAAAGGAGGGGCTGGTCCTGCCACCCTCGTGTGGAGAAGCCAGATCTGTGCAGCTCCTTTCCTGCATACATCATGTGTGAGCAAAGGAAAAAAAAATTAAAAGGTCGAAAGCTGAGCAACCTCAAACCCCAACAGCACTGTGCTAATGGGGACACACACGTGAGGTTCACTGCATCTCCTTGCACCAAAAACTGTGCGAAGCAGATGTCCCGTGGTATCCATGGTGCTTCCTCCTAACATGAAGTCAGGGGAAGAAGCACCATGGCCCTGCCTCAGAAGGTCTCTCCCCGTTTGCTGTCAGGTGTCAGAGAGGCAGAGCATGAGGTACACACTGTAGATCCTCCCCTCCCAGTCTCACCCTCAAAGTCTGGAGAGACTGCTATGGTGTCCTACTGTTGCCCCTGTCCCTTTCTCTGTAATGCTCCTTCCCCATTCTTTTTTTTTTTTCCAAATTATTTTATGTATTTATTTTTTATGAAACAGTTCCCCTAGGCATTCAGTTTTATATGCATGTCCACATATGTACACACACATTATGCATGTATAAAGAAAACCTCAATAAAATTAAACACCAAAGCAACAAAACAAAAACATATTCTTCCATTACTGGACCAAAGAAGTTCCAGCAGCACCGTAACATCTGCTAAACATCAGCTGGGGTGCACTCCACTTGATACATGCTGCTCAGTAAGCATAAAAAAGATACTCCGATAACTACAAAATTCAGATAGTGCAGCGCATACCACTGTATTACTTCAAGAAGAATTTGATTACTGGCAGCAACTGCTTCCTGCTCAGACTGACAAACAGTATTTGGTGAATGCAGCGAAAGCGCGGCTTACAGAATTTAGCAAAGCTCAGTTTGCTTGCAACAACCTCAGACCAAGAAATATTTGGAAAAAATTCCCAATCCCGCACCAGGAGAAACTGGCCATGCTCTGCCATGAGGCTGGAAGCTAGCAAAACCGAAACTGTTTCTGTTCCTTTTCGCCGTTGTCCTTCTGGGTTCCCGCAAGGCTTTTATACTGAAAATACAGCCGGAGCATAGCCTCCTTACAGCAACCATCAGATGAAAACACAGCTAAAATAAGCAAGCACCTGTTGGCTTGCGCTCATGTATCTGTGCAATTAGTGTGCGGAACAGCAAGACCTTCAGGACTAGCACTGGCTCTTGCTATTTTGTTTGTAGGCAGGCAAAAACAAAGCGGCCCTGATTCAGCGATCCTTGCGCAAGAACAACGACAACAACCCTGAAGAATAGGAATCTGAATCTCTGCAAGCCAGGCTTTACCCTCCTCACAGCACAATTACACTGTCAATTGGTACTGCCAATATACCTAAAACCTAAACCAATCACCTAAAACGTGAATAGCTTTTAATGGCACTTTTGAAATTGTGAAAAATGTTTCTTCTAATATTTGCCACCTTTTCAGTTATTCAGAAATGATTGACTCCACAATGGGAGCTACTTCAGTGTGGCACTTTTCACTAGGAACAGTAGTTGAAAATAAAGCCTATAGTTCCATTATTTTCTTTTACACTTGTTATTATTTTAAGCTTGACCCTGTCCAGCAAAATACAAAAGATAATTCCTTGGCGGGGAGCGCATCTAAACATTTTATGTACAATTTCACTGTATTTTTGTCCGATTGTACAACAGAAAAAAAACAACGAAGCAAAAAACAACACCTATCATGAGCTTTTGCTTCTTTTCACGTACAAATGTGACTAAAATGACCCAAGAAGCCTCCCCCAAGCTATAAAAGTAGAAGACAGCCAGCCAAAGATAACAATCAAATCAAACAACACCCTGACGGTGCTTGAGTCATTTAAAATGAGACAGGACAAAGCACTGAAGAATGTACCACAGGGAACAACTTGCACTGAGGAGGAGACAAGAGTACATAATTTTGGCCCAGATTCAGCAAAGCTCTTAAGAGTGCGCTTAAGAGCTTTGTTGAATTGGGGTCACCATGAGCCAGATTTTCAGAAAAATCAGAAATGCAGCTCTTCTTTCTGCGTAGATACCACAGTGTATCGGTGCACTGAGTGCTCTTACATGCCCGTGCCTAGGCATGAAATCTGCATTTGCGGTTCTGTTTAAGCTGCGTGCCTGAGTCAGACGGCTTTTTATAAACATGATAGTACTTTGACTGTCTTGTACATCTTTTTCACACTTTTTTTTACAATTATAATATCATAGAAATTATGGCTTCAAAAGGTCTTGCCCTCTGCATTCCTGTACTGATCTAACTCCTCATGCTTGTGAGAGAAAGCAACAGAGCAGCTCCGTTTTGTTTCGTTATGTATGAGGAACCCGGAGGTATTTTTACAGTAAGCATTTGCGAGTGTACTCGGAACATGTAGGTGAAAGAAAGCAGCACGGCAGTGGCTCCCTTCAGCTACGACTGTTTTTTTTGGGGGAAGGCACAATATTCATTAAACTAAATGGTCAGGACAGAAACGGCTTTCTGGTGAGTTTGTAAAAATCAAAATGTAGGTCTAATTGTAATTTAGTTCTCAATGCAATTTACGAGAGTGCTGCTGTGTACAGAGTGAAAACAGTTTTTTTGAAAATCAAGTTTAAATTCAAAAATATGCCTAATACAAATTCATTGAAATATTTCTGATTCCTCCCATAATTGCCATTTTTTAGTTACACAGTAACCTTAGCCATTTATTTGAACACTTCAATGCCTGCATTGCTAAGAGTAGAGGCGTTTAGCAGTGAGGACCCTAAATAACAACAGCGGGAGCAAGAACAGGATCTCAGTTTGCAAAGGAGTTCCCTTAAATGCTAATACGAAGTTCTAAGTTTCTAACATGAAGTTTGATTTCTCAGGAGAATCAGAGACACTGAAATTCTGAATCCTGGTTTTCTAAACTGAGGCGTCCTCTTGCAGACAACCACAGCCTTGCGCACAGGGAAGCATTAGGCCAGCACAGCACATTTGTGAACGCATCTCACAACTTCCTGGCCTTCCTGAACAGCAGAAACTTTAAATTGCTACAGCCAAAGCTACAAGTTGTGCTCTGCAGTTCACGCTGATGCCTTTAGCTCTGACGGGCTCTGGCGTGCCGATGAAGGGGAGAGCCACCAGGCTGTCTTCCTGCCTTACTAAAAACTGAGCCAAGATCACCAAACCACTTCACCAGCTCACATACACCAAGCTGACACGGTGCTTCTAAAAGGATAATCTTTCATCCAGCTACTCAACTTGACTGCCCTTACCCCAATAAAACAAGAAGGAAAAATAAAATCTTCTCTGAACTGCCGTTGATTTGCAACACCAGTAACAGCTTACTATTGGGGTAGTAGCTACTAATATATGAAATTTCTCCTTTATGCACATCTCTCCCAGGACACTCGCTTTCCCGTTTACAGGCATTATCAAATGACAGTGCTTCACATCATCTAATGTTATTGCTTAAAATAATTTCCAGTAACTTAACCCAAACTTGTAACATTTTTACCACTTCCTCTTTGGGGCTTTCAGGGTTGCGGTTGCAAATTTAGGAGTTGTGTACACTACTGAAGATTAGGAAAGAGGACAAATCCTTTCAAGCTTCAGCTCTTCTAACCTTTTGCACTGGACTGCTTTTGGTCACTTTGATCTCTAAGGGATTCATACTCTTTAAGGAGCACTAAGGAACACTGCCAAACAATACAATTCTGCATTCCTTTGCTGTGTGACAAACAGAAGTAACCTAGAAAATCCAGCCTCTTACTGCAGAACTTCTTTCAGAGGTTTTTCCAATACGGGTCAGTTTTTAAGTTTTTAGTTACTATTTTGAAACAGCCAGGGTAATCTTTCTTCTAACCAAACCACTTGGCTGCTCAGCGAACACAACTACACCAAATCAGGATGATCTAGGTCTCTTTGTAAACGCACAATTTCTCATCAAAGCTTACTTAATATGTGCACTAAGTTCAAGTGCTTTTCAAACAAAACCAGGAATCCCCGATATCTACAGTGCATCAAAAACAATCAGTTTCGGAAGGCATTCCTGCAACTCATTGAAAAGTAAACACCAGTGTGATGACGTCTTTGTGCTGACTTAGTTACAAGTCACCCTGCCCAATGCACAATATTATTTTCTTCTGAGATTTACATCAGGTACCAATGAAAACATTTCACAAAGAGAGTGCCAACTTGTTCTATATCTGTAATTATTTTATCGGTAAAAAACACACATACAAGCCACTAAACTTTGATAAAAACAAACAGTATCTCACAGACATACAGCGTGATTATTTCACAAAACAAACAAACAAACTTTGCAATCATAACTCACGTAGAAAAGGTTGGTGAGCAGATCAGAAAGCAGTATCATTGCATGACTTGATATTTAATAGTACATTACCTAGAAGGCTAATGCCTAAACGAGAGAGCCCTTGTCTCAGTCCTTCTCCCAGATTCTCTGGAAGCTGCCTTCTCCATTCTTCCTGTCTGTTGTAATGTTCCTCATCCAGCGACAGCCTATCCATATTCCGAGCAAGACTTGTTGCCAGATTGGTAATTGATGTCAGTGTACCTACATACATGGAGATATACATTTGGGTCTGGATCAAGATGCTTTAATTTAAAACCCGGAGTTGTTCTATGCCTCACTGAAACGCTGCGCTTACGAGCAGAACAGCAAGTCAATTGAAAAGTTGCCCATGTGTAACATTCTTTACTATTTGTTAAACATCACCACACTGCTTCTACGGTCCACATCGTGCCTTTTACATTAGCTTCACCAGGTTTGCCCAGCCAGCGGGAAAAAGCAACTCATCCGAACATCCTTCCCTAGGTCCCACACTTAGAGAAGTCCAACCTAGATGGAGTGGGGGCGATGGGAAGGCAAACAAATATTACAGAATGAGCCCGCAAGGACGTCTCCTGAGTGAGCCTGGATTGCCAGCAAGCAGCTGCAGCCGGCCGGCTGAAGCCACGCGATGGCACTGTTTAGACAGACTTCGCAAAACAAAAGCTGCTTGTGTTTTAAATCCAGCTCTGCCCTTCTGTCAAAACCTATGCACATACTTACACAGTTATGACAACTGTATCTACTTTTTTTTTTTTTTTTTAAAGAAATAATAAATATGATGAGGCAACACAGTGTAGGATTTCTGATGGTTAGCAGAAGCACAGAACACCTTTAATATTTCTGAAGTTATCACATGAAATACTGGCTGAGCCAAGCTGGGTTTCCCAATGGGAGGTTTAAAATTCTGAAGTTTCTGAAACATTCGTATGCACCGTAGTTAAGCAGAGATCTGTTTAACACATAAGATGTTATATATGAGCTTTGTTACCCTCCCAGCACTTCGCTTCAGCCTAGCAAGCCAAACAAAGCTGCAAGCAATATTGTTTAAAACCTTAACACATCTTTTAACAACGCACGACAACAAAGCAGCAGTAGGAGCGTCAAAATGAAAGATCTACCTTTGGAAATGTGTTTTACAAAGGATGTTGTTCCTCTGGAAACACCGCTGACAAATGCTCCTGGGCCTCTGGTGAGCCCTTCATACGGGAGCCTGAAGAAATCAGCTACGCCATTCCCTATGCTTCTCACTAGACTAGCCGGGCTTCCGAGAATTTCCAAAGATCCAACAACCCAGCCTGTGTGGAGAAACAAGACAAACGTTATGCCTGCAAAAACTGCAGAAGCAGCAGTTGTGAAAAGGTTATTCCTTAATTCTCTTTTTCACACCAGAATTCATCGCATTATGAACTTCCTTTGAGCAAAACACGGGAAATAACTCATCCACTATGAATTCAGAAATGGCAATCTTTCATACTTCGTAAATCAAAGAAATCCTTTTGGCAAACTTGCAAATAGCTTTAGAATGACTTCCTTCCAGGAGCTTCCCGTATTTCTGCTAAAAGTGTGTTAGGGAGGTGGATGCTGGATTCTCACAGCTACGGAGGAACGGCACTGAAAGTTCAGATCGCTCTGTAGGTTTTATACGCTATAAGGCAACGTCGTGATTTCACATCCTTATGTGATAGAATTGTGACAGCGAGTTTACACTGATACAATGTACTGCTTTACAGGAGTGTGGAGGTCAATTGCTTGATGGAGTGTTAGGAAAGGGGATGCAGATTTTTGACAAGTGCTTAAGAAGTTATTTTAAATCCACCCCAACCCTTCTAAGCTGATCATTTTCTTTCGGAGTGTAGTGAAAGCCAGACAAATGTCTTTTTCTCAGTACAGTTGTGTAAACAGCAATGACATCTACATGCTGATTAGGTTACTCATAGGGGAGTATTCCCTATGCACATCCCATGAGAATTGTATCTGCGGATCCGGTTTCCTATATTAATGCAGGGTTGCCAGCAGCTTGCTGGATGGCCAAGCGCACTGGCCAGCAATCTGTGCAAGTCTTGCTGGCAAGCTGTTTGCAGGTCTTGCCTTTCTCAGGCTGGTTGGCAGCAGATTTATTAGGGAAACAGTGCTGCAAAACTTTTTTTTTTTTTTTTTTTCCGGTGGTCCAGAGAGAGTGATTCAAAACCAGCAATAAACATTAAACGGGAACTGCCTGCTCTTTGAGCCTCAGCACCAAGAATTTCAGCTGCACTGTCAGAGCGACACAAGGCACGACAAGGAGACAAGGCTGAGGGATGGACTGATTTGCCTCCTGCCCTCCTGCCGAGGGCCCTTGATCTGTGCTGCCCTGCTCATTCCCATCTTGTCACCGCAAGCTCCTGCTATCCAGATGCTTTCCCTGTTTTCTAGTAACCCCTCCCAGTCACTCCTGTGGAAGGCTGAATCATGAAACTGAACAGAAGAGAAAATGTTACTCATATGAAACGAATTAATCTCTTACTATCATTCTAAGCTCCCGGAAAATCTATTATTCTTGTTGAAACTGTCCCACATTTCAGCCCTGGCAGGTTGAGTGCTCCAAGTACATACAGTATAAAAAGGGGGAATCGCGCTGGACATAAGGGAGTGGGTGGGATGCTCTGTGAACACCAAACCCAAACACTTCTGGCAGTTCGATCTGCGGAGCGGCCACGAGTGCTCGCCCCACCGGCCCGGCACGGCCGAGGCGCGTCCCGCTGGCAGCCCTCTCCTGCCGGGGACCCAGAGGAAGCCGGTGCTCCAGGCCGGGCCTGCTACTCCCTCAGCATCATATTTTTAATAAATGATGCTTGCCACTGTGTAAAGTGATGAAAAGCTGGAGGGGCGGGGAGGCGTATACAGATGGAAAAGATGCTCTTTCTGCTTTTTCTGATCAATAATGTTGCAACAATCCCTTACAACCAGCTGTATTTTATTTTTTTTTAAATGTGCTTGGCATTCCTGAAGGAGCCCTTTCAGTCTCCAAGGTGCCACTGTCACAGGGCGGTCCCTCTGGCTGAGGCAGGCCTCATGGCACTGCCTGACAATACACCTTGTGCCCGAGGGGGTGACAGGACGGTGTGGGGAGACGGGAAGGGGCTGCAGAACACAGCAGGGCAATGCCCTGCTGCCCAGCACCTCAGCAGGCACCGCCGGGCTGTGGCACGAGGCTCCAGCTCCTCGCACCTGCTCGGCCTGCCAGCGCTTCCAGGAAGGAGAACCAGAATAAAACCAGGAGTGAAACTGGGGCCGTGGGCTGCCTGATCTAGTGGGTGGCAACCCTGCCCTTGGCTGTGGGTTGGAACTGGATGGGCTTTCAGCTTCCTTCCAACCCAAGAAAGTCTGTGATACTATGAATACAAAGCTGAGGGGCTGCTTGGTATCCTGGGGATGGTTACGGTCTGGTCACGGCCTGTGGGCTGCCAGTTTTGGGAAGCTCTGGAAGCATCGCACAGGGCAGATGTGCGGCCTGCAGCAAGGGGGATCCTCCCTGGTCAAGACTGAGAGCAAAACTGACAGCTTCCCACAGCCAGCATGGACAACCCGACCAAAGGAGGAAGGCATGGAGCAAGTTGAGAATGGGAAAATGATGAATCATGAGTAATACCTCAATTCACAAGCTGTGCGCTGCCTTGCAAAAATACAATACCACATTAGGCTAGCATTTACCATGGTATGCTTAGTAATTATATCCAATAATATGAAATAATTGTGACTATATTAGCAAAAAGTCACTTCATTTCCTTTGTACGCAACTATAGGGGTAGATCTGGCTGATAGCAGTAAAAATTTTAAAATAAGATTTTTAAGAACTTTTAAATAGAAGCCAACTTAATTAGAATAGGATGGGAGATTTCCATTGTAAGTTGTGCTAATTTAAGACAAGCAACACTCATCTGCATGTTGAGCTGCATCTCCAGCCCCATTCATTGCTTACCAGACATGAAGTCTGTCTGCATCCCTGCAGCACACGTGGCAGCCTGGCACAACTCCGTTTGGGGCCAAGGCTGCCCAATGGATGGCAATGGGCTTGTACACAGCCGGGGGCAAAGCAGGACTGTATTGCTGCACGGGAATTCTGCTTGTGTGGATGCTGCAATGATTTATGCATGGGACAGTGGTGAGCAGAAGGGGGTCAAACGCCCCCTTGTCTTGCAGAAGATGAACAAGGTTTAAATGCAGCACAGCCACCTCTCTTCCACAAGAGTGCAATCCAAGAGCTGTAACTCACCTGACAGTGAGGAAAAAATTCAGTTTGCAGACCATATAAAGCTTTCTACCGGAATTTTGCCTCCTCTTTAACTTTGCTGACACAGTCAGCCTTTTGACAAGTGCCACAGACTCCCTGCAATAAAGCAGTTGCTTTGTCTCCTCGAGCAAACACTTGTACACAAAATTCACCATTCCCAATCATGGTAACCCCTTTCAAAAACACATATTAGTTTTAATGCTGAGAGGGATTTAATTAATAACAAAATATAAGCTTATGGGCTTTCCTGAACAAAAGTTCCCCTGAAGCAAAACTTATTTCTTCATATTTAAATCTCCTTGATTACAGCTGTCATAAGTCCAAAGCAAGAGGCGGCCTGTGCACTGCTGCACTCTGTAAGAGTAGCACAGGAGGAAAGACCAAGATCAGGCTCAGGAATCTGTAACTAGTATATGTGCTTCACCTGGGAAGTTGCAGATGAAAAGCCAATATAACCCCAATTTCCTGCTGCAGTCTATCACCACTTGTAGCACCACTCCCATCCAGCTGGGGGGAGGCAAATTCGCACTGGGGACACAACTGGCCACAGCTTCACTTTTAATTAGCAAGAAGCTAGATCTCCCCTTTTGTATTGTGGGATTTGGCTATAAAGCAAATCCAAACAAGTAGCAAAAAGCAAAACTGCAAATTTTGCAAGTAACTACATATGAAAATACCAAATCCATGTGTGATGTTATGGTGCACAATTGCACACACAGCTGCCAAAATCAGCTATGCAAATCAGGTACATACACACTGAAATACCAGATCAGCAGCTCACTATTTCCATTTATAAATACCTGAAATTCAAATAGGATAATTGTGCACAGAAATCAGGACAACAACTATGCTTGCGGTACAAATGGAAGCATCAAGCTTTCAGAAAATCAACATGCAGGAAAATAAATCCAGTGTTTTAATGTGGGGTATGTTACTTGTTTGTGATCATGGAGGAGCTTCCTACTCTTTCAGGTACAAAATCTGTTGCACACTAAATAATTTAATCATTTATAGATTTATATTTATAAACTAATGTTTACAGGAAACAGAATGTACCTGCTAACCTCCCAGACTAATTGCTCACTATTGATCCTATCTGGGGAAGTTAGTAACAGCAAACTTCATAGTTCTTGGATCAAAGGACAGCAAACATCTGTATGCCAGTTTAGCATGAAGGCTGTATGAAGAAAGACAGATTCCTAATCACAAACTGCAGCCAAAAGGAGTTTTAAAAACAAAACAACATTCAGGGCTATAATTTACTTCTGAATGCAGAGTAACATGCTGAATAATTTGATTAAATGTAGTTTTGGGGAGTTTATGTGAGGAATGCGAGTTGATTCTGTCTAGCAGTATAATATAAAATGACAAAACCTAAGCCAGCTAGAATACTTTTTTTCTATGCTGTGTTCAGGGTTTAGTAAAGCCTTCAGGCGGCTGGCTAATGTTTAGCACAGCTTTACAAATCTTCACTGGTGTCTGCTCAGCCATTTTATTTCCCTTCTGTCATATGGCAGGACGTGAAACATCTCAAAATATTGTACCATTACCAAACAATGTCTGAGGAAAACAATAATTGTACGACTAACATCTTGAGTGCTCGGCCTGAGAGACAATTACAGAATCCTCATAGCTAATAAAAATTACAGACTAAGAAAAAGCACTGACCTGCTCTGAAAAGTGCTCCAGCAGCATAATGCATGGCCAAGGCGTGCACAAGCTGCCTGGCAGTGGTGAAGATGGGTCCTCGCTCAAACACAGAGAAGGAGAGAGGGGTGTGATCTGACGCTATATACAGTTTTAAAGAAGCATGGATGCTGACAAGCAGATTAACAGCTTGTATTGTTAATTTTCTTAACTTCACTGGCTTGACTAAAGCTCTTGCATGCTCTCTCACTTGTTCAGGCAGTATCTGGGTAGGATCTGAAGTATTCATGGATTGCCAAGCAGTTTTGTTTTCTGGAAGGTATGTATCAAATAAAGTCTTAATGTAGTAAACAAAGGTGTCTTCCACATAGAGCCTAGCTGGTTTGAGCTCAAAGCTGAGGTCATTCACATGAAACGTGAAATTCTCTTCCTCGGAAAAAGCAATGCAGAGCTTTATAAAGCAGTTTTCCTTGTAGTTCTCCAAATCTTTGCTAGAAACAATGAGGTTGTTCACTCTGGACCACTGCATGGTCTCATTTTTCTCTCCTTGGCACAGCAGGACTGCAAAATGGAAATTGGATTTGCTGTACAACTGATTGTCCAGTTGCAAGTCTTCACAGTACACTTGGAGACTATAAAATGGTGGGAAGCCTTCCCCGGTGTCTCGCTGGAACTCCTGCGACAGGGGTCTCAGGTAGCTGCTTGCTGGGGCCATGTGGAGGAAAATGTTGTCTGCTGTGAGGCGCAGCAGTTCAGATGACACTTTGTGATTCGTAATATCATCAAACACAGCAAGACTCAACTGACTGATGAACATCTTCAAGGACAGGCTCTGCTCTTGACTTCTAGACAGGAGGGAAAATAAGTTTGTTACTTTATATATTTTCAGTTCACCTAGCATCTTGCTTAAAAAGCTAACAGGAGAGACATCTGCTTTACACCTCAGGAAACTCATTGTGCACATCCTGCTAATGGGATCTGGCAGCCTTGATCACCACAGTGGGTACCACCCAGGAGATCTTGTAAGAAGTGGAATATTACAGATCTACGCCAGGTTTCTCTTCCGTTCTTATCAATCAACAGGAGAGTTTGGACAGGAATTCCCCACAAACGCAGTAATTCCCTACCGGATTTGCAATACAGCCACATATTGAAGCATACAAATAAATTTTTCTAATAATTGTTGTTACAGCATTTTCTTGGAGCCACTACAGGCTACTATTATGGATAATCCATTTCACATTATTGAAGCAGAATGCCCTCCAACTAAACCACCACAGCAGTTTTATAACGATGGCATTGAGGGCTTTCCCTCCTCCAGCGTTAACTGCTCTTTGCCAGGTCTAACTAGTAAGTGGGCTATTACGTACTGCTGATGACCAATTTCTGAGGGATTAATACTTAATTATAGCTCAAATAAAAAACAGTACAAGACATTCCACTCTGACTGTAGCACCACTGCCGCAGGCCAGGCGTTCTGCATGTTAGAAATAGGTAGTGTTAGAATCACACCGAGCCTGAGCACCCGGCTGTGGTGTGCTACAGAAGCGGGGGAAGTCTGCTAAGGAACAGTGTTATAATCAGGTCCAGTTAATTACTGGGTGTAAGACTCTTTCAACAGCCCTTTCAGATCAAGCTTCCCACCAGTTTTAGTGGGAGCTCATATGATTAAGGATGGCAGGATTTGGCCAAATACATTTTAAACCTATGAACGCACTCAAAGCTAACTGTGATTGAACATGCTTCTTTTTAATGGACAACTCAGGACTTCTTTTTGTATCAGAAATCTAGTGTTTACCCTAAGGCAACATGACTTTTGATGTTAGACTGCTTTTTCCTTTAACTGTGATATACAAAACATAACGTGGTCTAAACATATGCCACAAAGCACGCAGCAGTATTAAGCAAACCAAACAGTTAATCCAAACTCCCAAGTCAGTTAACACTTAGAAAGCTGTCTGTCTTCTTGGGACTATTTGGCTGTGCTTTTACCACCTCTTGTATGCTTTATGTACCTGTTGAGGTTGATCTCGATGGATCCCGCTCTTCCCTCTGGGGCCAAGGTTATAATTATTGTTCCACACTGATGGGCAATGTCCACATAAACATAGCCAAAGCCAGTTAAGAACACAACCTAGTGGAGAGAGTTAAACATATATAAAAAGCTACTAAAATTCCTGTTTTTAATCTGTCGCAATTTGAATTAATTCTATTGATGCATTCTGATTGAGATCTTTTACTGAACTCGTAACACCATTCAGGAAGAAAAAGAAACAGATTTCAATAGTTCAGAAAATAACAGCTCTCATTTTTTAGGTATTTCAACTGTACAGCTAGATGGAATTTGCACCTCATCCTTTAACTGAGTACATTTTAATAAGAAACTTCTTCTTCAGGACTAAGCAAGATATGATGTGAGGGGAAGTTAATTACTAAGGAATAAATAGAAAATTTTAATTTGTGATTTTGGACTAAGGAGAAAGGCATATTCCTGGAGCTCCGCAAAATCCCACCTTCTCCTGCAGAAAATAAACACTGTTAACATTATGCTGCTAAGCTGTAGCTCAGAGCTGGCTAGATGAATGGTTGATAGCATGATGCAAAACACATGACAGCAAAATGATAAAAAGGAAGACTGAAAAATTGATGTTGTCGATCCGTGACAACTTGATAACAACACCACATCAAGTGCATTTTTAAGCCATCTACACTGGTTTTGAGAGAACACCTTCACAGGCAAGGTGCTGTCACCTAAAAATGGAAGAGTCTACTGGAAAGTGTAAAAGGTCTAAAATGTCAGGAAAATGGGAACTTGACAACAGGTTTGTGCAAGCTTTCATTCTGAACAAGTTGCCCTTAGGAATACAGAGTTTATTTAAAAAATGACATTGCTTTTGGAGCTTATTTCTGCAGGTTTTTTCTTCCCCCGCCCTCCAAGAATATAAAATTTTAAGGTCTTTTCAGCTCTGGAAAACTCAGAGCAGTCCCTGTTAGCACAAGCTGGCTTCTGATTTCTTCTAGTCCTACTATCAACACAATTATGTACTAGGCTGTAATAACAGAAGCTATCATTTAAAGGAATATAAACTCAGGGAATGGCACAAAGATAATGGGTTAGCACAGGTGAAACAAGAAGTTGTTTGTCTTGAACAATCGTTACTGCTGTTAACAAGTCACCATATGACAAGCACTTGGAAGTTCAGTAGGATCAGCACATAAACCGTTTCTAGCTATGCTATTTATTATACAGATAATAAAGTTTCATTCATCAAAGTAGATCTTTTTCTTCTGAGGGTTACATATAAAATAATTTAATTTAGATACGTCAACTTTAATCTGTTGCTTATCTGAAAGTTATTCTCAGTCTTGCATTATGGAATTGGTGGAAAAAAGGACATTTACTGACTTTCCAGTACAACCTCACTGTTCTGTATAAACCCTCATAGATCTTAAGCATTGGCCACGTTAATTCTGATTTCAGACAGTTCTGATGACGGACAGCAGAGAAAAATTCCTTAAGTTTTAGTAAATTAATGAATTTTTCTTTTAAGGGAATAGAGAGTAAGAAGTACCTATCTGAGACAGAAAGAGCACAAACTACTTAAGATCCTCTGAAGTCCCAGTTATTTCACAGTCTGAACTGAGTTCCACGTGAAGTCAAATCTAAGGCTATTAGCACATTCATTAGTTACTTATATTGATAGTTTTCTAAGAGAAAGACTGAGAAATCCTGGGGAACTCTCCACATGTAAGCCCTAAAATTTCAGTAACCAAAGGCTACAATTTTTATTTGGAGAGTTCTTCAAGTAGACAATGATCCCCAAATGTTGTCTTAGCATCTCATTCCTTCTAGGAGCCAGATACTTATAAAGAACCCTGGTCTGGCATAACATTAATGACTGAAACTTGAAACCCTGCATTGCTTGACTGGCTTGCTGAATGAAACCGAACTACTTGCTATATAACATAACACTCAATAATCAAGAGCATTTTGTGATTGGTCCCCGGGGAAAACATCTGAAACTAGTATTTCTTTCAAAGAGCCAAGCAGTTTATGTTGATTCCATGTAAACTAATGACTTCAAAGATGGAAAAAATTCCCATCAAAAAGAATTACTCCAGTCAAGGAAGTTTTCATTTACCTCAAAACAGGAGAAAAATAACAGAAGGAAAGAAAGGTTTTTTTGTTTTGTTTTATAAAGGCGGGCTTAGCTTCTGTGAAGACACAGAGAGAGAACGATGGTGCTGACTCCTACAAGATGCAAAGATTAAAAACCTGGGATAATGAAGTTACCAAATGGAAGGATTTTCCTGGATCTTGTGGGATTCTTTGCTTCCACGGGCCAGAAATATTCAGGACTTATTTTTCCAGGGAAAGCCTTGGCCTTGCCAGGCTGATCAAAAAGAAGTGAAAAACTTCAGCACTACAAAGTGTGTATTTTTGATCAAACAATTTTTGAAATCAGCCACTGACGTACATACTCTGTATTCTAAAATTCCACAGGAAGAGGCTTAGGAGGGATTGCTCCTAAGACTTGAATTAAAAAAAACCAACAAAGTCAACAGAAAGAATGTGCACATCACAGAGGAACAATATGCTACATAGGTCAAGAAGACAGAGGTTTATGCTGTGAACTAGGGAATACTCTGTGATGATTTACTTGTGTTCCTTGATTGTTGATGTCCACAAAATCACTCCATTCATTTACTAGCTCATCAGTTGACATCACTTTCAGAAGAATGCTGGGTAACAAATCTCTTGTTTTGCAATCCGGATAGCTGCAGACTTGATGGTAAAGTTCGTGATGAACCGAACGTTCAGCTGGAATCTTTCTACAATAAACTTCGAACTTTGGAGTATCTGAAATGTTTATATATAAAATATATAAGATTAGAGCTTTCTAAAATCCATATTAAATAAAATCTCACCTATGCTCACGGAAACGAAGAAGTTTCTAAAATACTCTGCCCAAAATATTACTAATAAATAAAACATTAATTTTCTACCAGTTGGAATTTGATGTGTGTATTTTTTAATTTTGTTTTTCTTATTAAGATTTACATAAATAATGTTCTACTGATCGTTACATTTGCCAATCTGAGGAAATTTAAATGTTCCACAGGACTGAGCTGATTTCAACAGAATTTCACTGTCCACCAGTTTCCTGCAACCAAGTCACCTTGACAGCTGGAACCGCTGAGAGCCAAAAGCCTGGAGCCTTGCAAGTCCGCACTCCTGACCTCATGGTTAATTTCACTGCTTCCGAGCTGCAGTGTGTTCCAGAGTCTCTAGATTTCAGGCAGACTTCCATGCAGGACTCAAGTTCTTGTTTTAACCAAAATACATGCTGACTTCAACTTTGTATTGGAGATATAGTACAACAGTACACTGTTTTTAATTGCTGCGAACCACGTACCTTTGAAATTCTCTTTTACAAGCAATGAAACGGAGCACCTGTTGTGGATAATTATTCGAGGACTTGGATCTTCTGTGAGTGTCAGGTATGTCACGCCAAGATGCTCCTGGTAAGTCAGTGCTATTGCTCTAAAACAGAAGAAAATGTATTTGAATGTGTAAACCTTGGGTGAAATTTATATGCATTACTATCCTGGACAAATAAAAACGTTCAAAACTAGCAACTAGAAGATTCTTTATGATCAAGTTACAAATCTACCACGACTTAAATAATTAGGCAAGTACCTGTCTTCTCTAAGCATTAGAGAAAAAATAGCTTCATAGAAACCACTCATGAGTTAAATCATGCATGTGTGCTTGCAAGATCAGAGCCCTAGCCAGCACAGATTTATATTAAATTAAAAACATCAGATTGTAAGCCCAAATTTTTAACATAAATCTATAAAATTTTCCAGAAGAATTTGCACGCATACTTCTCTGATACACATGAAAGATAGTTTTAACAAATACATACATCTGTAGCTGACTACTCCCCTGGACTGATCCACAATGCTATTGTCCCTTCAAATGTTGATGTTATGGATCATCACTGCATAAATTTTCAAAATGTAAAATCAATTAACTATGTTCTACACATTAGCTACTTATCCATAAAATATCTTCGAGCAAATTCTTTTTTGCATGTGCACATGTATTGCCTACTTCTAAAAAAAACTCCACCTCATGGTGATTTTTCAAATCCAAACACTCTCAAAATAGGATTAACATTCATCATGGCTGTCTCAGAATTATGAGGAATTCTCTCCTTGTACTTCAAATGTAGGCGATTTTTTTCAGCTCAAGTCTGTGTGGGAATCTTTAGTATCCACAATGATATTGAGTACTTCAGGCAAGAGAAAGATCATATGGCTAACAATGTATACTGATGTAGATTCTCTGTTTCTTTCAGCAGATTGCTTCTTCTTTACACCAGTACAGGCATGAATAGATTTAGACATCAGGTCTGAGAATTAAAACTGGGCATCTGACAAGTCATAGGACTTTTATTTTTAACTAACTGGATGCACTTGTTTGGAAGCAGAATGCACTTTGAATATTTCAAGCTTTAAAACTTGGAAGTCTTTTCTTGATGCAGTCTTAAAATAGTTTCTCCCTTGTATCACTTCTTCTGTTTTTCTCTTGTTACTGTTACTAAAATATATTTTACCTCTATAAACAAAACCTAAATTTTTGCATGGTATTACTATACATTGTCCTTCACATCTTAAATTGTTACAAAAAATTAAAAAAGACCACAATCTTGAATATAAACTTCTCATTCTCTTATTTTGTATAAATGTATAAATAGAAGCCTATACCTTATAAAAAACATACAACTTGTACATGATCATAACATTAAACCATTTACAATAAAACCATCAAAACCATCAAAAGATAACAATTTTTAAATTAAAGTAAGGCTTGCCTGTACATATGGGGGGCATGTGTTACTCTGACTTTTGCATTAATCTCTTACGATTTGTTACTGGCTGAGGCTTTATAGCAACAAGGAAAGTTCATTATTCACGGCTGTTCAGTGTACATGTTCAGCATAAAGTACCTGGTACAAAATCCACTCTCCCTACAGACCCCTATGGGCACTGCCACGCTCTGTCTGGGAAACTCCTGTTTAATCACAGCCGGGAGGCTCCACAGCTCAGAGCTGCCAGCACAGCCACCTGGACTGAAACCCAGCAGCATGCGCCTTTGGGCAGGAGGTGTCTCTGAGGGCAAGGGCCTGGTGTCCGACAGCAGGTCCCAGTACGGCACAGAAGTCAGCGTTGAGGTGCTCGGTGCCCCGGCCGGACCCACGCTGAACACGGTGCTGTCTGGTGAGTGGAAGTCCTGGAAAGAAAACAGATGGTACTGGGGGACAAGCTGGCTTAGAGGAGGATTTTTATTCACGCTGATCTTGCTCTGAACAGTTTCAGGCAGCCAATGGGACACAGCTAACTAAAAGCTGCAGCAAAAGTCTCATGCATTAAAGGCTATTTGGCCAAATTCTGCCTTCAGTTGCACTTAAGCAGTTAAGTGAGCACAGTTATCTACAGCCCGCTCTCAGCTGCACAAAATAACTCTACCAAAAGCAACAGCTCCATCGCTGCAAAACAACTGTGAGAAGAAAATCCACTGATAGATATAAAACTAGTAATGGACTTTAGCCTCAGCATTCTTCCAATTCCACTTAAATTCCCCATAAGACTGCCTCAAAATGCACAAATGCAGATTCTGATATAAAGAAAACAATACAGAAATAGGGAACTTGCCAACTCCTTAGCAAGTTTGACTGAGAATTCTTTCCACATATTTTACAATAAATATAATCTTCAATAAATATGTATAAATCGTTGCTTAAAATATATTGACCATGCAAACAATTTGGTTCCTGTAAGCTAGTTCTTACATACACTGTGCGATTATTAGAAAGCTGATATTCACGATTTGATGCAGTTTGCTGAAATACATAAACTTTGGGCATGTCTCTAGTTCAGATAACTGGAATCTTCCCAAAAGGATACCAAAAACTCTTCAGCCTGCCAGGCCAATATACATCTTTTACACGCAAACTCAGTAAAAATTCTCAGAACAATCTCAACAGCTACTACGGATTATGCTGCCTATTTTACAGAAATGGCCATTAGTGTCTGAACAGATGGAGAACAGGCAGAACTAATTCTGTAATGTGCAAGAATCTCCTGCTTTGCACAAATTTTGATCACAGTTAATTACTGCAGCTGTATTTGCACAGGATTCTGTATTTTAAACTGAAGTGGTGTACCACAGTCTATCACAATTACATCTAATGATTTCTGTTCAAGTTCTGCTCTGTGCAGTTGAGACTATACAAACCTAAGCACCCCTGTAAAGCAGATGACAAACAAAACCAGTTCCCACAGCACTTTACCTCTTCTCCTGAGTATGGCTTGGAAATGCAAAGCTGTGGTCTGAAATAGATTTGGTATGGTGTATCATTGATTATTGTTGTCTTATCTTCTATCTGTAAAATTTGTATACCTTGTCGAACCATTGAAGAAATGCAGAATTGACACAACTGTAAGATAATAATGATGCTGATGATGAAGTCACACATAAAAGCATGAAACACTGACAAACACTGACAGAACTGCCATTTTCTTAACCGTGGAAACCCTTTCTACATTCATGTACTTTTTAAATGGAGCCACATCACATACTTCTGAAGTTCCATCTGACAGTGTTTTTCAAACAAGATTGAGAATTCATTCATTCATTTTTCCAGTCTTGTATTATCTTGATGAGCTGGGCAGAATATTTCTTAGTACATAATACCTTAAATTATACTGCGTACATTATTTATATTCTCATTATATTTACAGTATTAACATAATTAGGGAGGAGCTTTTACATTTGATTGTTTTGATCTGCTACATGATTTTTTTTTAATTAAATGATGAAGTTATAAATCACAATAATTTTCTCCTAACCTTTTGATGACCTGGAAAAGCACCAAGTTTTATTTCATCTTCAACAAAACCTTCTTCATCCAATGTCACCATTTCCCCATTCTCAGCATCTTTCCATTTTGGGGAGGTCACATTATGGACCAGTTTGATTGCCACTGATTTGTGCACAGTGTTAGTGTTTGCCCAGTATATTCCAACCTGGAAAGCTTCCTGTAAGGGAAAAATTGACCAGTTATCACTTGTTGATAATTCCACGCATTTCTACTACAGTTAAACGTAGTTTCCAGTACACAGCCAATCTCATTCCCTGCCTTTGTCCCTCTGATTCTTTCTGTGTGGTATAGGGACAGATGAAACCACAACGTGCGTATGGGACTGATCCACACGGTGGAATCAAGGCCGTAGGCTACACTGAGATGCATTACTCGGCAGACCTTGTTTATTAACAGACATTCATGGGCAAAAAAAGGATGGCAAAATAAACAGGAAGTATCAAATTGACAGCTGGAACTGGCAAATTGGTCTGTTAAATTATCTTAATTCGTTCAAAAACAAACCATATTAGGATTGTAATAAAAAAGCACATGCATGATGCAGCTAAGGCATGTGAGAAGATCCATTACAGAAAGCTCTAAATTCAAGGAGGAGGCGTCCTACAGAACTGTCCTCATTTGTAATCCACTCCATGCTGATGTCAGACCGCTCCTGGCAGCGCACGAGCTATGTGTCCTCTCAGCCTAAACCACTCACAGACCCAACGTTCCTTCCAGGCTGCCAACTGGGCTACCACGGCCCACACACCTACTAGGCGACAGCTCATGCAGGATGCAGTCCGGCCTACAGAGCAGCAGCCAAAGTCTGTACTTGAGCTTTAGAGTCATTTATTTGGGCTGCTACATTGTGCCCACGTTATGGATTAATTGGTTGGACGGGGCAGGAAAGAGACAAGGCTGCCTGCCTTCTTCCCACAGTGCCTTACAGCTGATTTTTAACTATGCATCTTCCAGGTATCGTTTTCTGCAAACACTGCTATCAAGTATGCCACTACCCACTCAGTTACTCAGTCAGCAGGGCAAATTTTGGTTGTAATTTCCACTCTTGATTACACGGGAGTAGAAAACTAACAGACATGGTGACTGAAGGTGGGAATCGTCTGGACTGATAGCCAGGCTTCAGAACTAAACGCAGAATTATGCCTCCCAAATAGAATAGCAGTTACCTCGAAGTTGGGGGGTATAATTACTTTCCCAGTAGGCACTTGAAGCACTATCTTCTCGCCTTCAAACAGCCAGAGGTCCCACTTGGACTGATTGATCAGCAAAGCCCAGGGCAGGAGTTCTATCAGCAGAGTTTTAACACACGGTTTCCACACCGACAGCTTTACCCGCATTGGGCTGTCCCACTGGGAGAGTTGCTCATTGCTGTTCAAAAACAAATAAATGAAACAATAACATCAAAGGGATAAATAACAAATTAAAGATTATAAATGATATGCAATCATCTCCATAATTTGCAAGGCTTTACCTTTTTTGAAATAGAAAAACCATCTCCCTGTCTCCTCCTACCTCACTGTTCTGGAACACACTGTGATGCTGTCAGACAGAGCTAGCTGCTTGTAGGCTATCAAGACATATTTTTAACTGCATAGGCACAATCTAAATTTGGTCACTTAAAGACATGCCTTAGAAACAGAACTACTGCTGTCCTCTAAAATCAAACCTGTGACTTCTGCAGTCGTAAAATCACACTGCTATTTTTTTTTTTTTCAGCAACTCCTCTGTTTCTGTGCTGAAACACAGCTCCTGAATAAACAAGTAAAAAAGTTGTACTCACAAAAAAAATAATTCCATTTCTTTAATCCTCGGATGGAGGCAATCTCCCCAATGTAATCAAGGGCAGCCCCTAGACTAAGTTACAGTTTTTCCTGCCTGCAACCAGTTCTGCAGCTTACAAATCGGAATCATGTAATTACTGAAAACATGTTCAATGTGGATCACACAGATTCCTGAACCTGATTTCACAAAATTGACTAAGCAGACATACACCATGCAAAGCTCTCAGTAACAAAGAAAATGTTATAAATAGTATTTTTTTTTTTTTTTTTAGGGTGGAGGTGNGTATAGGGACAGATGAAACCACAACGTGCGTATGGGACTGATCCACACGGTGGAATCAAGGCCGTAGGCTACACTGAGATGCATTACTCGGCAGACCTTGTTTATTAACAGACATTCATGGGCAAAAAAAGGATGGCAAAATAAACAGGAAGTATCAAATTGACAGCTGGAACTGGCAAATTGGTCTGTTAAATTATCTTAATTCGTTCAAAAACAAACCATATTAGGATTGTAATAAAAAAGCACATGCATGATGCAGCTAAGGCATGTGAGAAGATCCATTACAGAAAGCTCTAAATTCAAGGAGGAGGCGTCCTACAGAACTGTCCTCATTTGTAATCCACTCCATGCTGATGTCAGACCGCTCCTGGCAGCGCACGAGCTATGTGTCCTCTCAGCCTAAACCACTCACAGACCCAACGTTCCTTCCAGGCTGCCAACTGGGCTACCACGGCCCACACACCTACTAGGCGACAGCTCATGCAGGATGCAGTCCGGCCTACAGAGCAGCAGCCAAAGTCTGTACTTGAGCTTTAGAGTCATTTATTTGGGCTGCTACATTGTGCCCACGTTATGGATTAATTGGTTGGACGGGGCAGGAAAGAGACAAGGCTGCCTGCCTTCTTCCCACAGTGCCTTACAGCTGATTTTTAACTATGCATCTTCCAGGTATCGTTTTCTGCAAACACTGCTATCAAGTATGCCACTACCCACTCAGTTACTCAGTCAGCAGGGCAAATTTTGGTTGTAATTTCCACTCTTGATTACACGGGAGTAGAAAACTAACAGACATGGTGACTGAAGGTGGGAATCGTCTGGACTGATAGCCAGGCTTCAGAACTAAACGCAGAATTATGCCTCCCAAATAGAATAGCAGTTACCTCGAAGTTGGGGGGTATAATTACTTTCCCAGTAGGCACTTGAAGCACTATCTTCTCGCCTTCAAACAGCCAGAGGTCCCACTTGGACTGATTGATCAGCAAAGCCCAGGGCAGGAGTTCTATCAGCAGAGTTTTAACACACGGTTTCCACACCGACAGCTTTACCCGCATTGGGCTGTCCCACTGGGAGAGTTGCTCATTGCTGTTCAAAAACAAATAAATGAAACAATAACATCAAAGGGATAAATAACAAATTAAAGATTATAAATGATATGCAATCATCTCCATAATTTGCAAGGCTTTACCTTTTTTGAAATAGAAAAACCATCTCCCTGTCTCCTCCTACCTCACTGTTCTGGAACACACTGTGATGCTGTCAGACAGAGCTAGCTGCTTGTAGGCTATCAAGACATATTTTTAACTGCATAGGCACAATCTAAATTTGGTCACTTAAAGACATGCCTTAGAAACAGAACTACTGCTGTCCTCTAAAATCAAACCTGTGACTTCTGCAGTCGTAAAATCACACTGCTATTTTTTTTTTTTTCAGCAACTCCTCTGTTTCTGTGCTGAAACACAGCTCCTGAATAAACAAGTAAAAAAGTTGTACTCACAAAAAAAATAATTCCATTTCTTTAATCCTCGGATGGAGGCAATCTCCCCAATGTAATCAAGGGCAGCCCCTAGACTAAGTTACAGTTTTTCCTGCCTGCAACCAGTTCTGCAGCTTACAAATCGGAATCATGTAATTACTGAAAACATGTTCAATGTGGATCACACAGATTCCTGAACCTGATTTCACAAAATTGACTAAGCAGACATACACCATGCAAAGCTCTCAGTAACAAAGAAAATGTTATAAATAGTATTTTTNCACAGACACTTTTTATGTTGTAAGTCCACATGCCTATTTCCAGACGTACCTGAATGACAGTGCTGTGTTCTGCATGCTTTGAACTCAGACATACGTCCTGGGACCAGTCTTCATCTCCTGAAGCCTTCACACTCAGCTCTGTGAGCTCGCNTTTTTTTTTTTTTTTTTTTAGGGTGGAGGTGTGGGGGGGCTACAGAAGGCTGGAAGCATGATAATAAGGTTTCTGAACTGCTCAAAACTACAGCTAGTTCAAGAAATACTGTTGCCTAAAAACGCATTCAGAATAATCAGTTGAAAGATAAAATACATTAAGCTTGAGCTTTTAAGAAACTTAAACTACAGAGTGGAAAACAAAATGTACATGGTCTCAGTAACTCTCTCCAGCATACATAGCTTCACCAAGCCATACGCAACAAACTTCGGACCACTGAGATTGCTTTTAATTAACGAGAAATCCAATTCAAGCTATGATATTTTTATAGCTGACCTAACTCTGCAAAAGACATAGTTTGACCTATTACTGTGAGTGCAAGGTTCATTGAGAGTCTTGATGATTCTTATTTTGATTAAGGAAAGCGGTTCAGATCCATAAAGTTTATGCTTCGTCATGACTCAAAACACTTATTGACTTCTCCTGTTTGGTCATTCGCTTGGAAACTTCATTATCAATGGTTTTATAGTAATAACAGATATCAGTCAATTTCATGATGATGAAGAGAATAACCTGGAAATGGGTCAGATCAAAGATCATCCAGCCTAGTATCCTGGCGCTGACATTGGTTAGTAACAGACGTCTACACAACTCTGACAGGATAGCTGGCAGACACCGATGCTCTGCCAGTACATTCCCCCAGCCTCCAACAATCTGTGAATAAGGGAGTTATTTACCAGGAAGCAATGCCTGTGTATTCAGTGATACGGATGGCAAAGTGTTAGTCAGCTTCACAGATATTTTATTTGAAAAGTCATTGCAACATCCAAGAAAAAGGTTTAGCAAAGAATTACCTGTCTGAATCCTTCCTGTTATATGGCCATGCAGGGTGGTGAGGATTAGCAGTGCCATAGAACTCGGACAGGATCTGGTTGACGTTGCCACCTGGATGGGATTTAGTTGCTATCTGTTTAATAAGCGCCGTTGAGATAGGGACTGCACACTCTGATGGATCATCTTCCTCCCTGTAATTGAAAAGTTTCAAACACTTACAGAACAAGATCAAGCACTGGTAGAGCTAACATTTCCTTTAATGAAGCCTTCCAAGTGTGCTCTGCAATAGGAACACTCGCAAGGTCACTGTAGACGAATCAAGCTATGACATCGTGCATGAATTTGTTATGACATTGTTAATGGCATGTGTCTGAAACCCTACGAACTGAAGAATATTCTCAAAAAACCACCCAAGAGAGTTTTTGGAAATTGAACTTTTTTTCCAAAACACAAGAAAAATGTGGATGGTTTAAGCAAACAAATGTCAACATACTTTCAACAGTGATACTACGCTTACTATTTCCTATCATATCATTTCAGGTCACACATGCTTGTTCTGTCGTATCTCCTTTGCATATGCTGTACTCTTCAAAATATTGCATCAGAAGTTAAAGCGTAAACGTTTTCTTCTTTTCCATGCAAATGAACAATTTTCAAGGAAAGTGAATATTATACCTGGCTTGAAATGTCAGGTGGTGCGTAAGATCAGGTTCTATATTTTGCAGTGCTTTCTCCTGTCCTTTCCCCGGAACCACTTGTGTTTCATTCAGTCCTAGACTTCTTTTTTCTAAATGTATGATAATTGGGTCTGGAAGATGGCTCCTTACAACGAAAAGAGGGCTGAAAACAATCTACAAAAGAAAAAAAATACACTAGTTTCATGCTTTTTTTTTATTTCAGAATTACAGCTGTGGAAACAAGCTACTAATAAATCGTCACAGTGGGTCATTCTGCCCTTAATCTATTATATGACCTACAAGGTGTAAACATTTAGATTACAGAGGCATTACTTACTATTCGTTGCTGCACATGAGAGTTGGGCTCTAAAGTCAAAATTGTGCACCAAACGTACGTAATCGAACTCTTTGAGGATGGTACCTGCATGGAGACAGATCAGCAGTATGACATTAAAATCACTCCAAGCTGATAATACTGAACATTTCAACATATCAAGCAGAACTTTCAATGCAAAGTTCCCAGTTCTCACAGACACTTTTTATGTTGTAAGTCCACATGCCTATTTCCAGACGTACCTGAATGACAGTGCTGTGTTCTGCATGCTTTGAACTCAGACATACGTCCTGGGACCANCCTGCCCATCCTGATTAATGTAATGCTGAACCAGCTTCAGTTCTATACTTTCTGAAAGGTAACTACAGACTGTCTGTCTTCCACAGATAAGGATCTGAAACACACAAAAATATACATTTTGTATACAAATGATTTGAAAAATGAAAGGTCGAAATTGAAATACAGAGTGAAAATCTGGACAAGAATAATCTCTAGTTTTGCATTTTGATTTTGTAAGATTTTCCCAAGCACTGCTGAAGGCGGTGAATGGTAAAATGTTATTTTTATTGGCTCACTGTGCAATTTCACAGAAACCCATGCATTAAAGAATCTTGAGGTATTGCTAAGGCTACATCTGGGTTTGAAAGACATGTCTAACATATCCACTTCCATTCCCACTGAACTCAGCAGTAATGCCCGTGGCTGACATAATTCTGGTTTTGATTTTGAGTGCTGTGATGGTCTCTGCGTACTGCACCCTCTCTAAATAGACAGAACGACGCACTTCAGAACTAAGCTTTCCACTGACAACTCACGTTCTCATCACAGTCCAGGGATCCAGACCTTTCAATATGTTTGCCATTTAGTGGTTGCTGTCTATAACACATGACATATTTCTCACAGCATATTCATCTGACTTTTTCTAAGCTGTACCAAGGAACAGCATTCCTTGTATATCCCTACTACAACCATTTTCATTTGCTTTTCACTAATAAGGCTACACACCACAGCTAAAAACAACCAAGCAAAGTCTCAGCAGGGCTTTCAGTGAAGCCAAGGACTGTTCTTGACTGATCAGCTGTGTTTCTGCTGTGCAACATGAGGCACTCTGCCATGTCCATGTTATGTCCACCCCATGCTCTGGCCTCTGTCAATGCAGGCAGAATGACTGCGGCACTGTCACAAATCTCTATATAAAGATATTATGAGACGTTACTACACAGCAGCCCACTTTCAAAGGTTAATTTGGTCCTTACTTCTTTCTTTTTTAATAATACGTAGGCCTGAACTACACACTAGAATAAAACAAGAACAGTTTCTTAACTAAGTAGATTTCTTCTGCTTAAGAACTTAACACATCCAAGAAATTGTGCAAGTTACCACTGTCAGAATTTACAAATTGCACAAAGGAAGGTATACTGAAACACGTAAAAAACAGTTTTTATATGCTAAGATCCATACCATAGAGAATTCTTGCAGAAGAGTTTTTAAAACTCCTTCAGCACACCCAGAATACTGTTGCACTTGCTTCTTTGCAGGCTCCATTAGAAACGGAATAACAAGGTGATTTATTCATGAATAAATAATGGCTTAAGTTACTCAGATTAAGTTATTTTTCCAAACAGGATCAAATACTCACTTGTTTTTGTACTCCACTGAGCTGCTGAACCTTGATGATAAGTGAGGCTGTCCGGCCCTTGTACTGAATGGTGCGGATAAAGGTCCCTGTATTGTCCACACTGAAGGGTTCAGACCACCGCCAGTTTCCCCAGCCTTCAATACAGATGTGTAACAGCTGGAAAGAAAACAATTACTACTTCAACACATAACCAGCCTTGCAGTAGGATTGGAATTCTCATGACAGGGAAATATCTGTGTCTTTAAAGCTCAGCAATCCTAAGCGCACCAGTTCACCGAAGAATTTGCTCATTCTGTGATTTCAGATACAAACAGAATAATGAACAATACAGTAAGATGGCTCTGCACCATGCATTTCTATAAATTACCTGTTTTAACTCATGTTTATGGATGGCAAAAATCCAGCACACAACGGCTCAAAAAACGTTATGCAGCCTAGAGAGCATAAAACAGGAAATAAGAGCTTTTCTTTACTGTACTTGACATTGTTCTAGAAATCCACCCTCTTTATTAGCAGCAAGGCGATATGGAGTGCAGGTCCAGGTCATACTTTTGGCCTTCAGGGTAAGAGAGAAAATTGCTAGCACCCTTCCCTTCAGAAGAAGGATGCAAACCTATTAGTAGGTGTACCTGTAGAGCTTTGTGTACATATATATGTGTTAAATGTATAAGACTATAGCGTATCGCTGAGGGATGGGAAACATTTCATTTCTAATACAAATGTGGTGGCAAGTTCAAGCTTGAGTGCACGAGAAGAAATTTAACTGCATAATTATACTCCCTGTGTGATTTATTCCGGAAAAGGAGTGGCTTTTTTCCAGTTTAGCTTAAATCACTTCCAGAGCAATACAGTCTTTCATCATTTGAAGAGCCTTTCATCCACTTACCCACCATACGCGCTTACCTCTATCCCATGGAGATTCTTTAAGCCAGAGTAGTGAAAATTGGTACTGTTCCATGTAGGTCAATGAAGTTACATAAATTTACGCCAGCTGAAGATCTGGCTATTTAGTTCTGTATAGATCTTTTGTGGCTGTGCAAACTTTAGAATGTGAGTTATATACAAGGGATCAAAGCAATAAGCATTCTGGGTAAAATTTATTCTTTGCAGAGGGCCAGCACAGAGCCTAAGCATCACTTAAGTCCTTTAAAACAGTTATATAAAGGCCTTGTGGGAATTCTTTCTTGAGGGCTGAATTTCAGTCTGATTTTGGACATCTGTCATTAATTAATTTAGGTAATTGGGAACAGGATCAGGCCCAAAGTTTGATTATTTACACTACCCAAAATGAGACTTGTAAATATTATGTTCTCCCATGGTTTGTTTCCAAAGACAGAACGCACTGTCCATAGATCTGGCCAGTCGGACTTTGTGAATGTGTGGATGTTGGTTTTTTTTTCATTGTTTTAAGAAACAACCACAGCAACAACTTTCAAAGATATTACAACTCAGTAGCCTGTTTGCAATTTGTGGTATCCTCAACACAAGTTACACACAGAACAAAAACATCCATTCAGTGGGTGGCTTTTGAATTTGTTAGAGTGATGACTGTTGCATTCAGATTCAAATTAGTTTTATGCTGGAAGCACAAAGGCTGGTATGTGCCAGTGTGTGCAAGGGCATGCGCTTGGGCAGGCACATGCGTGGGCACTTCTTTATGTTCAGGAACATGTTGGGGGAGCTGCGCACTAGGACACTCCAACTCGTAAACAAACACATTGCTTTGATACTTAAGTATTAGTTACAGAAAAGGAAAAACAAAGCAAACAAAAAAATCCAACTGCAGTGGCTGGAATTAGTTCAGTTTCTTACAGAGGCAGCTGGGAATAAACCTCATCACATCTGAAAACTGAAAGAAAGAAGAAAACTGTTTGCTTTGGAGAGACTGGTAGCTGGAAATGACAGCCAAGTAATGAGAAAAGGTACTGAGAAGGCACACAAAATATGGTGTGCTCCAAAGACAGATGTCACATAAATGCCATAATTGATGATTAGTAATTGCATGCGGCTCCAAAATTAGGATGTCTCCCACCCTGCATAAACAGCTTTGCTCACGAGTTGAATGTTCCCAAGGAACACACTGTCAGCTTTCACGGAGTGCTCATTAGCTCACAAATGCTGCCCTACTAATTTTCTGCATAGCACAACAATTAGCGTGCACTTAACTTCACGGTTCAGAAACAAAAATTGAAACAGAGATATTACCGTATTGACAACCTCTTACGTTCTAAGCATACTATTTATACACTGGTAAATGCTACATACAACAGAGAACAACCTTCATAAGTTATTCTAAACATATATAACATATTTCTATTAATGACATATAAGAATTGGGTAATGCATAAGTTTCCTTTTGAGCCAAGAAACTGCATTGCCTGAAAACACACAGGAGATCTCCTGGTGGGCCAGTTACTCGAACAAGAGATTTCTGGAAAGCGTGGCTAGAAGTGATTAGCAAATGACACAAAGTGACATAGAGATATATGGCAGGAAACAAAAATTGAAGTAATTTCAGAAAATTAAGTAATCAGGTGCAAACATTATGTTAGTAGACGTCATATCAGGTGATATTAGATACTCAACGAGAAAGAGCTCTAATGTTATAAACCTGACCTAATACCCAGCTTCAAGGCAACTGCTGTGCAACCCCTTTCATTTATCAAGCTTTAAGTAAACGTTAAGTATTTCTTAGAAACTGTGCGTAAAAATATTTAACCAATAAAGCTAAGTACAGTATATACATCAGGAGAAAAGAGAAGTCACTGCAAAAAGGTACAAAAGTATTACATGAACTCCAAAAACACTCTAGCAAATATAATCTGGTGATAAATGGCAGTTTATAGTTTAGAGGGAATTTAAACCAGACTATCTTTCTTACATGTAATGATATGCACTTGCCTAACCACTTGATTTCTGCATCTTCTCTTAGGAAACATACCGACAGATAATGCAGGGCTTTTTGTTTTGACCAGACTTTGCAGTTTCGAGGATTTTTAACTCTGAGCCATTACGGATTTCTTTTTTGAAAAGGAAAGAAACTGCCTTCAGGGAGGCAGACTAAGATGAAGCTGTTCCTACTGGAGCAAATGGTTAGAAAAGCTGCATTTTTTATCACAGTTCCTCACAGAATGTTTCTATGCACTCCTCAAAATTTGCTTAGGTTTTCAGTTAGATGAAGGATATGATCTGAGTAAATAAAGCTAAGTGTCATATGACAAGGCATGGAGACTAAAATGGGGGATTAAAAATGAGACTAAGAATGGAGCCTGTCCAGAAAAGGCAGCATTTTCCAGCTGTATAAGTAATTTAAAGCTTGTGCCCCCAAAATGCTTAGGTATACAAATTTGATTTCTATTTTGCTTTTACAACCAGTGAAGTTAACTTAGGTTCACTTTAGTTAAACTATATCTGTTTTCCAGGTGAAACTAGTAAATGCCTTTTGGGAAGAATAAGAGATATTGCTGTGAACTCGAAAGACTCGAAGGAACCAGGTGAAGACCTGGTTAGTGGTCTGGAAGCAGATGGTTATTTTAGGATAGGAGATAGAAGACAGTAAAGTAAAAGCTGGGAAGATGCGTGGATGAAAACGGAGACCTGGAGATGAGAGCTGAGTAAGTCTTGAAGCTAAAGTGATTCTTCATTGGAAAGCCGAAAGAGAAGGATGACTGGTATTTTTTTGGTTGTGTTTTCAGGACACCCAGCACAATGTTGCCCTCAACAAGGATTAGGACTTACAACAATACAAGCAATTAGTATCTGGGAAAACCACAAATAAAATGTTCATTCTGCAGACTGGCAACTGCAGCCACCAAAAGGCTGAACTTCATTTTGGCTTGATTTTCTCACGCGACATGGGAGACCTGACCCTTTCTATGCCATCAGCCTTTGTAAGACACAAGGCCAGAACAGAGGATGGGTAGGCAATTTCTGTCAGCCCGGTCTAGGCCAGCAGATACAGGGTCACGCTCAGCAGATAGGCTCTGACCCTCAAAGGGGCTCCTGGAGGTGCCGTGAGCAACCTGCAAAGCAGGCCTGAGCCCCACAGGTACCAACTAGCTCTAAACCCTGTGGAATTGTCTTTTGGTTAAGGAACAGTAACCAAATTATGAGGATTCATGTGTCTCATGGATAATAGCAACCTTTATCTGCCCCAGATAGTATCTGTTAAGGAAGTTACACATAATATAGTCTAACCATTGATTTCGAATGCAGAATCCCAAAGGAAAGCAACAACACATTTCTCACTACTGAAATAGTGTAAAATAACATAGAATTTTTTTTTTTTTTTCTCCCTGGTGTTGTTCTACAAGTAACCTGGGGAGGATTATGTTAAGTACAAAAGGTTGTGCAGAGCATCTGTAACATCCCCTAACAACAAAACAGGAACAAAATCCCAATAATAACTGATGCGTAAGTCACAGCTCCTAAGTTTGAACTCGCAGAGTACTGCATATCATCTTACACTTTACAGGATATAACCCAATACCTGGAAGAACAGCCACTTGGAAATAAATAACAATGAATTATTATCTTGCTGGAGATGCAACATAAATTAAAATTTGGCTTCATTTTTTTTTTCCATAGGAGAAAGAGGAGAAGGTTCTTAAACCTGTTTCCAAACCTACAACTGCCTGTAAGAATGTTTATAAAATTCCAGCAGAAGCAGTGCTTTGCAGGCACACTATTTAAAACCAGAGAAGAAAAAGTTTAAATGGATTCCAGTGTTCCAGTGAAGGTATTACTAATGTCTATGCCATCCTAACACCTTTTCAAGAGTTTAGAGGTGTAGAGCAAACGACAGAAATCTTTTCTCTCAAATTCTCCATAACTAGCAATTAAAGTGGCACAGATTTGTTTCAGGAATGCTTATCTAACTCTGATAAGAAATAAATGTATGAAGTTTATAATCAATAACTTGGTCACATTCTCACTGAAGTCATTGCTCAAATCTTAATAAAAAGTGGTTTTTATACACAGCACCTGCTGCTTCAAATTAAGAACAGTGAAAAATGAAAATGCGCTGTTGTTACAATGCCAGGAGTAGACTCTGGAGAAAGGTTTGAGAGCTGCTACCTTAAACGCAGCCTTCCCCCATGCAACATCATGTTTTGCATTAGAAGAAAAATCAGATTCAGATCCTGAAGTCTCCTCTTTTTCAGAGGACCCTGTTGAAGTTTAAGCATGGGGAAAACAACTGAACAGGACTAGCATGTTACAGAAGCTTTTTGCTGTTTATTTGCAAGCAAATGGTCTCTGGGGGGTACACTTGGGGGATTCCCATATGAATAGTTGGTTTTTGCATTTGCTGTGATCCCTGGAGGGACCCTCAGACTGCCTACTGTCTTGCAAGACAGAATTCCTCAGCCCTGAGTAAATTGCTAGGAAGATCTGATCTCTTCTAACTTCGGAGTATCACCCTATGTATCATGTGCTCCAGCTCTCCTAAAAAACACAGCTGTCTTGGAGACAAACATGACTTTTGACTTAACTGGGGCCCATCCCACAAAGCAACTTGAAAATCAAGATAAGGAGCACAGACTGGATCCAATAATAACGCAGGAGCCAGCGTCGTCTGTGGAGCACAGGAGTGATGTAGCTTCTCTTCCTTTTTAATGATATCTAACAGACCTCCAACTTTCATTAAAATCTGCAAAGGAACTCACGAGGTCTGGCAACTTTTGCTGGAATAGCTTAAAGCTTCGAATATCATCAGTTTTGGATTCATCCCAGCTCTGAAAAGGACTGTATACCGGGGGTGTCTGATCCCTAAGGAAGGTCAAAAACTCATGAAATCTGAGGAAAACATGGGGGATGGAACAGTGCAGAAGAGTGAGCACTGGACCTCAGACCTTTTGCTGAAATATCAGCCAAACTAGTGAGACTTGCAGGAATTGGAGTGAAAGTTAAAAGGGAAAGGTTAGGTTCCCTGAAATTTAGACAGTCCGGGCTGGGGAAAACCAAAGGAAGGAAGGAGCTTTAACCTAAGCCAGGCAATTGGAGGGACACCGCCAATAACTGATAAATCCTAATCTGTGGTGTGCTATAACTGTTTTCTTAACATTAAAAAATGGAGTAATTTTTAATTACAGCCCATAGTAATTTCACTAATAGTAAAAATAATTCCAAATACAAGTAAAGCAGTACAAAACTATCTGCTTCTACAAAAATAATGTATTTTAGGTAACACATACAATTTTGTTAAATAATTCAAATGGGCAACTACTGCATCTCTCACTAAGCTTAATTAGCAAAAGAAAAATTGAGAATTTTATTTGTGTGAATGTAAAAGAAACATAATCCTTTTAAAACTATTTATTTTCATTTAACTGAACTGCCTTGCCATACTAAAAAAACATTTTGCAGAGGTTAAATAAAGTATTTCATGGCAACCGCTGCTTCTTAGTGCCTGTGTAACAAGAAACATGAGCCAGCCGAAGTTGTGCAAGTTGGTTTTCTTTCCCAGTAAGAGAATGTGGTATCTAAGACCTTGTCCTAACTCATTTTATCCCCAAGTGTAAGTCAAGTAAGTCAAGTATGAACTAATGCCTGGAGGGAAGTCCCTGACTCCAGAAGTATGGATTATTTCACATTTATCTTACAATCTGCTCTCAGAGTTCTTAAAATTCACTAACTTGGCAAGTTGGGAATTATCAAGAGAAATGAAATAATTTCATAACTATGAAGTCATCTAGCATTCCACGAATATGACACTTGTAGGGTTTGTCCATGCTTGGGCATTATTCTGACCTTTGGGTAATAAACCGTTAGATAGTCTTGCATGGAAACAATTTGAAAAGTGCCACAGCATAATAGGTACAGCCTGATGTCTTAATTGAGGGATTGTTTTCATTTCAAGGATTTGTATTAATCATTAAAAATCTGCACATGACAACATTTGCAATAGTCTTTAAACAAACTTAGTGTGATCTAAAATGACAAAGGATTGTGCTGTTTAGGCTGTTTAGATGAACTGCCCTTCTGAAGCATGCTATATTTACAGCAGTTGGGATTTAACATTAACCAAATGAACAAAGCTCACAGATGGGTGCCAAGATTCTCCGACCTTTGTAAAGAAAATTTGCTTCTATCTCGCAGCGTGTGGAAAGCTTATGCTTCCCTATATTTTCCGTGAAATTATCTCAGTACCATTTTCTAGTCTTTAAACTTCCTAGCAAGCGATGGCTGTTGAAAAACGTTAAAAGAGCAGTAATACTCTTGAAATCATTCCAAGGGCTGGGACAAGAGAGGCAAAGCCCCCCTACGAGAAGAGACCCCTGGCCAGCAACGCTGTTAAGTCAGGAGTAGGCTGTCAGCCTCACCATCTCCTGGGACATGGGAATCCAACATGACACAACTGTTTATCAGCCCAGTTCTTCACTGAATCTGAATCTGATCAGAGCAAAATAGAATGGGAAACCCCTTTGACATCACTAGGTTTCAGCTGAAGAGTGAATATCTGAAAAACAAATCTGAATTTTTTACTGTCACCTCATCCAATCCCTAACATGTAACTAGTTTTCCTTCTAGAGTTTTTCACCTTTCGCCCTGCATGTTTATTTTTTATTTCATATGAAACTTACATAGCAGTCATGAAAACGGAATGTTTTGCACAGCTCAAGCCTGTGCCCAAAAGCAGAAGCTGAATATCAATGCTTTAAGTTCTGTAGGTGCTGGATGGCTAATGCAATGTGCTGTGCTGGTGGTTTTGGCAGCTGGGCTGCAAGTTACAGAAAGCATCAGTAAATAGCTAATCGGCTAAAAATACACAATAATCAGAACTACACCACTAGCAGAACGAGCTAGAATGATGGTCAAAATCAGATTCTCCCAACCTGGATAATCTTAATCTTAACCAAAAATGGATAATAATAATTAAGTGGAAAGCCTTACTGAGTTGCATTTTTATTTACAATTGCTTTAAGCATTTTCTTCTTTTTCCATGCGTTTATTAAAAGGTTTAAATTTTTTTGGTAAGCACTACAAAAACAAGTGATAATTGGTTACGGAATACGGGTCACATCTTGCTGGCTTTCTAACACAAGCCCTGTTGTTCCTTCTCCTTCGCACAACTGGAGGTAGCTATGTCAATCGTAACCCAAATGCAAGTGAGAACTGTCAGCTGACGAGGGAGGGATCCTGCCTCCCCACCTGGCAAACACCCACAACACGGTGTCCCTGCAAGTCTCCAAGGGCTCTGTGCACTGCTCCACCAACACAGTTTACAGCAACCCCTCTGTCGGTGGGGTTGAGGTGGTCCTTTATTAGCCTGCCTTCCTTCCCATTTATGCCTTCACTGTTAACTGCAGCTGTTTACTCTGGCTGAATGTGCTCTGCACAGATTACAGAGTTCATGTAAAATTCAGTAGTTCTGCATATCCACTGACATATGAACGAAAACCACAGTCAGTTTGTCATCTCTGTTTCCTGGTGAAACTTGAAACTCGTCGGCAGCCAAACTGGGCACAGCTCCTGTTCAGAGCTACCATCCAAACTGCGCTTTCTTTTTGATGTGCTAAGGCTCTACAGGAGCTGGGAACCCAGAGCCATGACACTTCTAGGTTCTGCAGAAATAACTCTTCAGCACAGGACTGCTGCTCAGCAAGAGGGGTGACACAGGTCTCTAGCTTACCACTCAGCAGAGGTGGGTATATATTAAAAACAGAGAAGTTTGCTGCCCCATAAACACCTTCTTTTAGATTTAAATTCTTGCCCTATCTTGAATCAAGATGAAAAGTCCACTTTTCACCACCACTCAAGAAAACCAGCAACCTGGTTTCACCAAAATGTTAATGATTTTAAATTATTTTACATCCGTTTCAGTGTTTATCCTTTTTTTTTTTTTTAAAAAAAAAAAAAAAAAAAAGCAGAAACTGCTTTATTTAAACTATGTAAGTGCGATGTTTCTGATGGTTTCAAATCTTTTCTAATGCAAGCACATGCTGAGCTGGGAGATTTGTCCAGTTTGACCCTGTTCTGCAAACAATTTCAGTGAACAGATGCTTCTGGTAAAAACAATTCATTAAAAAAATTCCCCAAATCTCTAATGTACATCACAGAAAACAGACACTGATCACTGAGTTATAAAAACCTGGCAAGCAATCTCCTTTTGCTTTTTTTCAGAAGCCTCAGTTTCCACAAATGCTCAGCTCTGCAGAAAGCGGTTGTGCACATGCAGATCCACCCCTGAGCAACTTCTAAACACTTCTGGCTTTCCTCACTCTTTGTTTACCTTCTCCTTCTGATGCAGCCACAGCATGTGGCTCCTGCAGGAACTGGAGCATTACGGATAGCTGAGACCGTGCAGAAAATCAATGCATAAAACCAGCAGTCGGTTTGAGCAACTGCTGCATCTGCAGGGCTGTTGCTGACATACCTGGGGGGACTTGTGGGAGCGCCAGCTGTACTGGTGACTGTGGAGACTAGCCAGCAAAATATTTTCATCGGTATCCACCTGGCCAAACCGCAGTGTCTCCTGTGTGTCATTACAGATCACGAAATGGCTGAAGACCAACTCCTCTGCCTCGGGGCACTGGTTCTGAAAGGAAAAGAATATGAAAGCTAGTAAGCATCAGATTAATCATGAGACATTTGGCAGCTGTCTGCCCAGTGGTGACTGTTACAATGCAGAAATGCTTCGAGATCTCCTGCTATTAGCTCTGGTCTCACAGTATTCTACTCTCAGCAAAAACTAGTGCTAGTTTTGACAAAATACACCTAAGAATACATTTTACTTTATTTTTCCATAATGCAAATCTTCAACATTTTAAAATAAAAATTAAATTCCCAGACTTATGAAAAAGACTTCAACAAAATCAACCTTGATGGGAAATGACACGTCACACAGGGCAGAGGGGACACTACATGCTGAGCAGATAGGCACAGAGAGGCTTCTCCATGCTTGACAACTGATCTCTCAGGCCAGCAGGCTGCACTGCCACTTCCCCAGCTGCTGCCTTTACTTGAAACGTTGCTGTGGCTGAGGAGAAGACCCTCCCTCCAGATACTGCAACACTTAAAAAACAGAAATAAAAATTATAAGCAGGACACATGGGGAGAGTATTTCCACAGATCCACCAGGCGAGTTTGAAGACACATTGTGCAATTTGATAGTCCAATATGAAAAAACAAAAAGTATCATGGGTTTTAAATGTATATTAGATTTTATAGTACTCTTTCTCCTGTCTAGAGCACCCTTCCATCATCCCTCTCTTTCCACTTTTCATCTGGATGCTTGTCACTCTGTTGGCACAAAGAGACTACGTGATTAGTCATAAAAATTACTGGAGCTGCAGGTCTTCCATCCCTGAAGGCACAAACTATAATCCCCTGTCCAGGAGAGGTCAAAGTGTGACTGACAATGCAATTTGGAGATCTTCTCTTAGGTATTTCTGCCCTAGCCACTACTGGGCTGGCACCTTCCACTGACAAGCAACTACCTAGCAACCATAACAATTGCTGCAAGAAAGCAGTATTTGGATAATCTTCATGCAATTTAATGGGTATAACATAAATAATTCATTTTCTTGTGCTTTTCATTACCCCTTTTTGACCCATCTTTCCTAGCACACTTTTGACAATGCTTTACTATTGGTTGGTTCCCTTTTCCCCACAATATAGCCCAGCTGCTCTTTTCTCATCCTCGCTTTCCATGACGTTTTCTCTAACTTATGAGACCTCCATGGTCTTTGAGAGCTGATTCTATTTCCCCTCCTTACTCTCTCACTGGACCTTTTAAACAGACATAATGAAGCTAGCACCTCCTCTGTCTGTGGTCATATGGGTCTCCAGTTCTTTGATAACAACATGGCTAGAAGCCTGCAGAAATTCAGAGATCAAAAAAGAGAGAGAAAAATATTTCCTGATAGATCCCCATGGATCCATAGCTATCCATGGAAAAACAGTTTGCTGGGTGATATACGTTGAACAGATTTTCTGAAAACTGAAATGTGCAAAGCATGTCCAATTTAACATCCCTGAATGCACGCTCAGGACTGTTACTAACTTCAGAAGAACCTAAGGTGCACGTCTATGTGCAGGTTCTGATTCCCTGTGCGACCAAATGTCAAAATGGTTAGCTGTGCAGAAAAATATTCACTCTGGATTATTTAAGCATGACAAGACCTAGATTAAAGTTTCTCTCCAAATCTCAAGAATTCTGCATTAGATCAGGTACCTTCTGTGAAATAATAATTAGCATAGCATAATCAAAATTGCACTTTTTCGAAGCAGTAAAACTCATTACGGAGCTTATGCCTGTATCACATGCAGCAGCAGATCTGGGCATGCTAACGGCTGATATTTACAGTGCCACTTCAGAATGCACAGTTTTGGCATTTTCTAGTGGTGGATCGATGACTTTTTACTGTCAAGCTGCCATACCCACATACCCATAAGTCTACCACAAATATATATATTTTCCTGTTACAGCTTTGCAAAATGTTCTTTTAAAAAGGCAGGATTTACTGTCCATGGAGCTCAGCATGTTGTTATAGCCAAACCTAGATACAGCCCTGGGGAATTTTAGAAAATTGTTTTACTCCAATAGATTATTCTTGCTGATTATGCACAGAGAAAGTCTGAGAAAGCAAAACAAAATAAGACAATGAACTTCCTTCCTTCACCTGACTATAACTGAAACTAAGTTAACACAGACTGTAGGTTCTGGCATTTTCTGAAGTGAAAAGGGAATCTGGTAAACTTAATTTTCCGTCTTGAATTTTTGGCGTGCACAGAACTCCTAAATTGTACTGGGGGAATATGGTCACACGAGGGACTGTGAGCTGATTTGCGTACTTTTTGGTGCTGCTGAATGACTGCCATCATTAGTCTTAAACGTGATACCGGCTACTAGAATCCATTGCTTTAACAGCAGTATTTCTCAGACTTCAGTAACAGAGATCCTTTAAGCTCGATTTTGTAACAGTCCCAAGGTTTTAACCAAGGAAACACCAAGATTTGCAGAATAGGGAGTTGCTCTGTGCTGCCAGGCTTAAGAGATTGCTACTGATGCATCAAGTCTTGACAAGAACAGCTGACTAAAGGATTATCAAGGAAGCCTGGGGATCCTTGAGCTCAGTGCGACAGCAATGGGTTGTGCAGGCAGGGTTCTAGGCAACTCTTTTTCTCCTTGCAGTGAATGAGGGAAATTTTCCTCTGGCAGAGAACGACCCATGATTTTCAGTCCCTGATGCACCCCTCATAGGAAACTGCATCCCTAAGGTGCTGCTGAGGTCTGGCAGTAGGAGCTGCTAGGGTGGGCAGAAAGGGACAGAAAAAAATCAGAAAAAGGATGGAGTGGAGGAATCATCATTGATAAAAGGGAGTGTAAAGAAACCAGACATAATATAAACAAACCAAACTGAGCCATTTGTGTGGCAGTGATGCTGAAGGGCGGAATGATCACTCCAGGAGCTGAAAACACCTAAGTCTGGATTAGGAAAAAAAATCCCTCCCTGAATTAAAACTGCAAATCAAAAGAATCAGCGAAAGATCAACAGCCTGAATCAGATACAGATTAGGGTCAGTTCCTGCGGGACAATTTCCTGCCCCTCTTCAGATCATTTTTCATCTGTTCTTTTCTCTCTGAGAGGCCTGGAAAGTGTCTCTCATTTATTGGGCTTTCAAATATTTTGTGAGTTCTATTCAGAGAAGGGGAAAAACATCCCACATAACACTAGTCACCAGGCTTTGCCTGTCTCGGGACTTTCTGCTCACGTCTCAGCTCACAGCTATTTCAAAGAATTTCTGGATCTGGAAACAAACCATAAAAGCATAGGCCTCTTTATGTGCACAGAGTTATTTTCTGTGT
>VXAV01002604.1:209-44981 GCA_013399715.1 Alectura lathami | reverse complement strand
AAGAACTCAGATGTGGCAGCCTGATGGATTCAAGGAACTGTACAAGCATGGCTGGATTAAGCACTACACCACAGCTCTGAAATGCACATTAGATTTCCTTGGTACAGTATGGAATATATTTCTCTTTCATTATCCTTTATGTTCTGGGACTGTGTCATTGTCTGCATAACCATCAGCTACTGCTTGGAACTAGAAATGGTTGCTCTTACTCCTGTTTTGCTTGCCAGAATAATGCCACATTTCCAAAGCAGGCAGAACAATCAGGACGGAGGAAAACAGCCACAAATTGACTCCTCTGCAGTTTAGACTGGCACACTTGGTTCCTGATGTACTCACATGTCTTCTGCAACCCTGAGATTTCCCCAGGAGGCAATCCTTTACAACTCATAAAATGTATTCTGCCTGGTGGCTATTACTGTGTTCAGTCTTCAGTGGAAGACGTTTTATGGACAGACTCACAAGACTGAGAATAATCACCACCAGCAGATTCCAACTTTAACTGCTACAGAAGAAGGTCACAGAGCAAATAAAAGACCTGTTGGCCTATAATGGCTAGCTGGTTGCCTTATAGAATATAGTTGACAGTTAAAGTGGGAAACTGAAGTACACCTTAATTAAGCCTTCGTGTGTGAATACTTGCTGAGCCAAATCTATAAACATCTGCACAATTCCAAAGTATTTTTACCATAGAAATTATCTACACAAGGACATTAGTCCTAAATGTAACCGGGCTTTTAAAGTTATTCATCCATTTATCTTCAACCATCAAATACCATCAACCATCTACTTGAGGGTTTTAAAAGTTTCATCTGTTGCAACTAAGAAAGTCTCAGAGGGCATCCCTTCTGACACACCAGTAACAATCTTCAATATTTTAAAGTAACGGCATTGCTACTTCTTTCCTTCATCGTGTTTATTATCTTTTGAATTCATCCTGTAACATTTTTCCAAATTGGGCTTTTCCCTGCTCCTGAGCTGTGACACTGATTCTCACATCAACACTATTCTACCCCTCACCCTTGCTGATTTGGGCAGTAAAGGATTACCCTGGCTTAAACAACATTAGAAGGAGTCAGCACTGGGATTAACTTCACTCCTACGAAATGCTTGCTGTCCTAAGTGAAGTTGCCCGTTGCTTTTTCTTCTCCATTGCTTTTTAAAATAATCTTAGCAACAGACAAGATCAAAGGGGTATGCCTCTACCAATATTTGAGTCTCCCGCTGCCCTAAGGTCTATTCTGTAGATCTCCGTTACAAGAAAGGTACGTTAGTGGCAGCTTAGAGGCAGCGTTTATCACATTACTTGCACAAGACGCAGACCATTTGCTTTTTCTTCTTATGAGAACATTAAACTGCTGCTCTTGTGTATGCTCATTTGTCCCACGTTGACCTTTACTGAGATATTTAGCTGTATCTAGAGCTCTCTAAACACTAATAAAAAAATTCTCCTAACTTCCATAACAGGCAGCCATTTGTGGAATTAAAACAGAAGCTGATGTAACAGTCAAGAGTTAATCGTTTTGATCAAGGAACTAGACAGATGATGAGAATAAAAGACTAAGGAATATTCTGCATCCACAGCACATCTCTTCCTTGACATAGAACCCTGTATTAAATTGTTTTCAGTTACCTATATAAGGCTGCACCCAAACATTTGTAAGCACAGCAGCAAATTGATTTTTGCTTCACTTCATTGATTTCATGTTCCTAAAACAATACCATTGCATGTACTTTCTTCATTAAAAAGAAGTTACAAATAGATGCATTGTTTAATTTGAATCTTAATTACTGTTTTAACTTCAAGACAGTCTTGAGAAATTATACTCAGAAAATATCTTGGCAGTGATGTAGACATAACGGGAGTAGCAAGAAATACAACAAAAATACCTCAAACCAAACCTCTGCTCCTCTCAAAATTACAAGTTACTTTGGAAGAAACAAGTTTTCCCTAAAAACATTTATTTACACTAATTTAGATACTTCTACATTTATTTATTTGTTTTTAATTACTAGCCATTCAATGATATTTTTAGTCATAGTGTTTTAGTCATAGTCAAGGTGTTTCATCAAATACTATTTATCTGAAATAATGGTACATCACACAGAGCCAAAGAACATTTGTAGCATGTGAAAATGGGACAGTGAGGGGTTGATAATTGAATAGAAAGGGTCTGCAATGTCCGGTAAACAGGAAGAAGAACAAGTTCAAACCCTCTCAAACCCCCAAAGAAATACAATCCTGATGCAGTTTCTCGCAAGTGTAACTGGCATTCTCTCACTGCCTTCAAATGAAAAGACTGAACTACTTGAAATCACTAAAAAATGCAGCACGCTACACCGTAGCAGAAACATCCATATCAGAAATTTGATGAGTGAAACTCCTTACCCCTGCAACAACATAAGTGAAAGCACAAGAAAATAAACTCTTGGGACAATCTAGGAATAGCAGTAAGGTAAAGTTTTACAGAGGATTATTGTTCGTTTGAACTCCTATAATCTGAAGCTGTTGGCTTATCCTTTGGCCACAGCAGATGACATGCAGCTTCAATATCGAACAGAATTCTCTTTATGGCGAAGCTTTTTCAAGTTCCAAGAATTCAAAGAATAGTTATAGAAACAAAGAGACTTCTAAAATCTATTCATGATTTAAAAGAAATGCCAAAAGAATTTCAGCAGAGACAGAAAGCTAGATGAAATGTCACAGCAAGTTACTTGGAAAGATCACGCAAACGGCAAACTTTGAAATCTGTTAAACACAAGAGAACCTACAGAAGCGCACCTTTGCCTGGATTTACGTGAAGTAAAGGATTAAGGGAGACTAGTAACACACACCTGGTGGCATTGTGGGTTCTCCTGGCACTTGAATGTATACACAATCTTGGGGAAGTTTTTAAAATACATATTTTAAATATACTTTGATATCATTATTGTCTTTAAATTTAGTTCTTTTCCCAAAAAAGCTGAAGTCTTTGGCTTGCAGATGTTCCTCTACTGTTTCATGTCAAGAAGTGAATAAAAGCATTGCTTTATCTTTTGCCTCTTTATATTTTGTGAATTTTCCATACATAGTAAATACACTGTACATTAAGAAACAGAGACGCATCCATACAAGGAAAAAGTAGAGCTGATGAAAGACCTCCTGATTCATTTAAATAGCGACGAAAGTTTGAGATGCGTATTTGGTAAATGCAGTTTATCTAAAGAATCTGAAAATTGACTCTATTACTTCTTTCCTGATTATTCTTAAATTAAAAAATGCATACCGTACATGTTTTAAATGCCTGTTTATTGACCTTGTGCAGAGCTGTTCTATGTGTATTTGCTATTCCTGGAAAATGTGACAAATCACCAGGCAACGTTTACTGCCATAATTCATGGCCCTCTACCAAAATATGGATACTTTTGCAGGCATTTCTGCACTCCACCTGCCCAAGAACAGTTTTTGAGTAGACGTGTTAGTCAAGATCACAAGTGTGACACTGCGCTCTGATTTGCCTGATATCTTTAATCTCTTTCCTCATAATTGAAAGCCCAGGTTATTAATACAAGAATAAGAATTAATTCATCACAACATTGACAGATATTGGGATAACAGTCTGCCACAGTAAAAAAGGGAATTCAGGGAAGTTGTACAGGAAGTCTGTTGACTACAGACTTCAAACACAAGTGGTGGAAGCAGTTCACTGTGGTCAATGTGTAAGACGAAATGCAAGGCTGAAGAATTACGTGATGACCAGCAGAAGTTTACTGAACCCAAGAACTGGCACAGAGCACTTGCTGGTTTCTGTCCTACTGTGAGAGGCAATCTCAGAGGAAATGACAAAAGATTGCAACTACCTTCTTTCCTCTTCACTGTACTACTGAAGCACAATGGGACACAATGCACTTGCTGCTACAATTCCAGTTGTGTATGCAGTAGAATCCCCACTGATGCCCACTTGAAGAAGAACTGCTATTTCCCTTGTACAGGGACATATTATTACAAAAGCACATACATTATGCTCATGATGTATGTAATCTATAATGGGAACTTAATGCGATTATACCAAAAACTTGGTGTGCTATGCTCTGAAAATACCATCCTGAAAGCAGGCAAATTGCTGGCTTTCATAGCAAACTAATGGGGTCATCAAGAAAGCATACAATAACATAATTTTGATCTTTGATTCAAACCTCATGCCAAGTGGAGCTGATTTTTTTCCATTTAATTTTAATTTTCAAATAACTGAAAGGAACTGACATTTGGCTGTCTAGAGGGCAAAGAAATTGGCAGGACACTTACATGATCTCACTAACAGTATGTGCACGGTAATAACATTATACCATTTATCTGAGGAAGATTATACTTCTTATCCGTAACTCAAAGCAAACTGGTGCATAATTCAATTTTACAAGCAATTTTTGAATTTATAGCAACAATAAAATATTATTCAGCATTTCTGAACAAATAGGAAAAATTGGGAGATAGTTAATTCCCTTGACTCACAACACCATACTGACCAACAAGAAGATTCAACTGAAAAAAAAAAAAAAAAGACAGATCCAATTTGCAATGCAAAGGAAAACCAATATTATCAAAATTGACATCAAGCAAAAACCAAAACAGGCATGCAAGGTGAAAGTGAATTCATAAACACGAATTTCACTAGGAAGTAGACAGTGTAACTATCTAACCGTGTATTTTGGAAAGCAAAAATTTTCAGAGTTCAAGAACTTCATTGTGAGGTACAGGCCTATTTTTGAGGCACAGAATTACCAATTTTCAGCTCTCAGCTCTCCTCTGAAGGGCAGTTCTATGATCTCACACAGTCAAACCGGACGGCCCTCTTCAACCCTCTCAAAGCAAAATGAGAGTAACTAGATCCTTCCTCTGAGCCCTCAGCATCTTACTAGAAGTACAGCCATCCACTATCATAGACAGGAGAGAACAGCAGGGCTGGAGATCTTAGTTCAATGATTCCACTGCACCTTGGCAATTTCAGACCAGGTCTTTACGTGTTTCACTTTCAAATTAAATGAAGTCTTTAAATCAAAACTGATGTATGAAAGAATACGAAGCAGAATAAAAACTCGGTATTCTCGGCAAACCAGAACTGATAAAATTTGCTACAGCTTATTATGTCATGGAAAAACTTTGCAGATAAGCGGTTAAAATGTTTGCGCGAGTAGTTTTAAAACTAAAGATGTGCGCAAGCTGTGGAATTTACCTCCTGTTGATTTTATAGAGCTCCTGACATTTGTTTTGTGCTCATTTTTAATAAACACAAGCTTGAAAACATTCAGTTTACAGCAGTAATATTTTCTGTTGTTAACGAAAGCAATAAACTCTCATTACCCACCTGAAGAACATCTCCAAGGTCAGCAGTGCTGATATCAGGGTCTTCAGTGGTATTAAAGGGAACAGGATGAATTCTTACAAGAGTGAGCACTCTGGGTTCTGGATATCTCCATAACATCATTCCTGGACTATCCTCAGTTTCATTGTAAAACACAACTTCGTAGGCACCAGGCAGTTTCTGTGCTTCTGTCAAATGAAAGAGAGGTATAATCTGTTATATAATTTCTAAAAAGAAACATGCTGGTTTATGAGACCAAAGTAGTAAAAAATAAACCCCTCAGGATCAAAAGGAGAGAAAGTAAAAAAGCAATTTCCCTGACTTTTAAAAGATTACGGCTTAATGGAAAGAAATCAAAAAACTGTTGTTTGTTTTTTTTTTTTCATTCTAGCAGATGTCTTTTCAATTACTTTTCCAAAAAAAAAAAAAAGTAAGGAATTAATTGTGAGAGGCAAATAATCTCTAATAGGTTACTACTGTATTTATTTTCTAATTATTAAAAGAGAGTAATAATATTCTTCTTACCTGCATCTTGTATATACTGGAAGAGGCCTGTTCTCAGATCATCTGAGGTGTGCTCAGTTCTTGAGGCCTGACTCCTTTCTGCAGAAAAGCAAGCGGGGGATCTATGTTCAGATGTGAACGTCTCTGCACTGCCAGTTTTAGTAAGGTATTTCCACAGAAGCTCATGGAGAAGAACTAAACAGTTCAAATGCTCCTGACCCCAGAAAACCTTTACAAAAAAAAAAAAAGAGACAAAAGATAAAATGATTACCTACAATATTCAGCCATTTTTGAAGGGAAAAAAAATAATTTCATATTGCTTTCAGCCTGCTCTATTTCCATCTTAATTGCTTGCATGTATCCTTAATGTAAAAATAAAGAAGAGGAACAACAAGAAACCTCTACAAAGTAATTTTGGCAAGTTTCTTCTTTCATCGTTCTAAAGAAAACATTAATTCTTACCACTCACAATCGAGACAGATGCTGTCTGGAAGAGCACAGAACTAAGAAACGATACACAAAACCACACAGCTGAGCGCAGCACGTACTGCAAGGACTAGTCACAGGTCTTGCAATTTGAAATAGGACAAAAATAAGTTAAAGATTTGGAGTTTAAATTATTCAAAGAGCACACTGGAATTCTGGAAAGTGTTAGGAACTGAATAAGTGACACACCAAAAAGGATGACTAGAAAGACACACCCCAGATCATCTCAAGCAAATACTGAGCACACTCAGAATATAAATGGGATATGCTGTAAGTTCTGAGAGCATGGCTTGAAGTTGGAAAAAAACAAAACAAAACAGAAATTAAAAGAAAAAACAATATATGGAAAGCCAGAATTTTAAATGCAGGAGATTCATATGCTGTACAGCAAAAGAAAAGGCGAGCAGGCGTTCCTTTCCCAGCGCTGAGAAGCAGCGCTGCTTTTCTCAAATCCACCTCCTGTTCGAAAGGAACATGGTACATCCTTCAGTCCTTGTGCTGAAGTGGGCACAGGAGCAACAGGGAAGCAGGGAAGCAAATTTAACTAGCAATTAATAGAGAAATTTAGAACCAATGTGGGACCACCAGACAGCAACTTAAAAGTTCACAGTAAGGATAGGAGGAGAGTAAACAAGTGAGGTCTGATCATAAAGAGCAGTGCAAATTTTTTCACTGGGGAGCAACAATTTCCAAATATGAAAAAAAAAAAAAAAAAAGAATCAGAGGACATTTAAGCTAACTGCAGTACAGCTGTCAAGAAGGGAGCTTTTCCTTTGTCTGCATCTATGTGTAAGGCCCATGGAATAAAGCAAGGCACCTGGAAACAGCTGCAGCCAGTCGAGAGCAAAACTGTGCAGAGCCACACGGGTACCCCTGCACCCAGTGCCCGTCTGCTACAACGTCCAGAGCAGCTCTGAGTTCAGGTCCCAGCTCAGAGGAGCCCCAGGTGACCTCAGGGGATCCCAGAGGTCTCCACGGATGGAGGAGAGAGAAATGCTTTTTTCTCTCCATTCATATTTGTTTTATTTGTAACGCAGCTGGAACTCCAGAGCAGGGAACTCCTAATACAGACATTCACAACTGAGGCACCAATTTCACATAAGCTTTCTAGGCTCTGCTGTAATACAAGTTAACAGGGGTAGAAAATATTCAGATATGGTGAAACGAGCCACAAATAAATCCATTTGAAACAGAACTGCTAATGCTTGTCAGCATTTGCAAACCTATTCTGTTGCACTAAATACTTTTTTTTTTTTTTTTTTTTTCCCTGGAAAAGCTATTTACTGATGGATATATTCTAACAATAAATGGTTTTCTTGGATTTGTAAATATTTTTCAGGTCCTTGTCAGAAAAAACAGAATTTTGAAAAACAATCAAACAAACAAAAGAACAACCAAAAACCCAAACTCACAAACACCAAAACACCCTTCTAGTAATAACATACAAAGGTGGTTAGCCAAGTACCTGTGATGAACAAAGCAAAAAGAAGCAGAAAAACAAACAGATTTTATTCCCTAAACTATATATATTTAATTTGTACTATTCAATTAACCCTATTCCAAGTGCTGTGGTTTCAAGAACTTCTGATGTTAATTCTGGGAAAGGTCTAATTACACAACTAAATGTCAAAATTTCCTTTTTTTGTTTTGTATGCTTGATTTATATATTTATTTTAAAACATTTTGTGTGTATAGATACTACAATAAAAACAATTAAAACAAGACATATCTTAAAGCCCACTTGTTTAAGTCCCTCAGAATCCATTTTTCTTTTCAAGAACTCCCACACTTCTTGGACTGATTTCAAGTTATGGGCACTTCCAAAAAGGAGAGGACAGCATGGAAAACGGAGTCTTAATTACTACAAACAACAGTGTATAATTACTCCCCTGAGAAATTTGTCTAAGTTTAAAAAGAAAGGATATGCATTTCTTCAGACTGCCCTGAGGCATTACAGACACATAGCTCATGGACAGACAAACACACACATCAGAACAGGGTCCTAGATATTAAGTGTTAGTAATTTGATCCAGTGCTGTAAGGGAACACACACATACAGCTACAATACGTAGCTTAAGCAGTATTTCAAAAAAAGACAAAACATAAAACGTTGTACACAATTTTTCAATCATCAGTTTTACATTAAAGAATACTTACTTGAAAAGATAAGAATAAAAAAAATCAAAAACCCAAACCAACCAACCAAACAGAAAACCCCAACCACATCAGCTGTTGTTATCTGCAAAGCTTTACAGGCTTCCATGCAATTTATCCCTAAAACCTCAACCACCCAAAGTCAGTTCAATATCAGAACCATAAGCATCTCATACCGACCTGCAGCAGTCCTCCTCTCAAATCAATGTATATTTTTGGAATAGATTGCTCTGGGCCAGGATCACCACTGTGCTTACACCACTTGGCTTCCACACTAACAGAGCAGCTAAAAGGGCCGATCAGAGACCTGGCTCTTTCTCTGAGACTTGTTTTGAGTAGGAAATCTTTAACATCCAGGGCAAAAGATGATCCATGGATTCCTGAAAACAGAGACAGAGAATGCATCCTGCTGGTGATTATTCTCCCAACATTTTTGTGCTTGTTGTCTGAATTCAGTTTAGGATGAGACTGAATTTGCACCAGCAAGCAGCTTCTCACACAAGCAATCCCACTGACTTCCATGGAATTACCTGTGTGGACAACTGCTCTCCTGTCCCAGCAAGGGGATCACAGTTGGACTACAAGACTTCTAATTTATATACATACATTTTTTTTACAGCCTGCTCTTCCAACATTATTGAGCACGCTTTATGCAGTGTTGCAGTTACGGAGCAGGTATGTTCCTTGCACATTCCTTACAAAGAACTATTTGCCAAAACATTATGACTTTTTACATGTGTGAGTATTTTAAGGTTTATGGGAAGAGACATTTTTCATTAAACTTTGAATTTTTTTCAAAGGAGTGTACTAAGAACAGGAACAGCTGCTTCACTTGATTATATTTTAACATGATAGGAAATACCTATTTTGAATGATTCTCTCTGCTTTTGTTCAGTTTACTTGTAAAAGATTGCTTTGGTAGACTTTGGAGGGCTTAGCAGGAGAATAAGGGCAATGTCTGAATTCAAATAATTCAAAGCAATTACTATAACTCAAAATATAGAACATGTGTTTACCTAAAAACAATTTAAACTTTTCACATCATAACCATTTGTAGTTTACATAACTTTATAAAACATAAAAAAGACAATGGCAGGTTAGATAAGCCTTATGCACCCTCATTGAAGACAAACATTGGTAGGAAAGAAATACCACCTAGAATTTTCATATCTCTTGTGAGTATAAATTACTGCAATTACAATCTAATAAAACGAACTGTACCTAATATCTCTAACTCTTTTATATGCTTACATGAAAAATACTGTATCTGAGGTTGTATTATCTTTTCTCTTCTGGTGCAATAGCTGTAACCAACACACCTAACTCTGGATGCTGCCATACTTTATAATGCTCATGGCTTATTTCTCTGAATATGAAACTGAATATCCACAAAAGGTGAGTGATTGAAAAACACCTAAGGCATTTCACGGTACAGTTCAGTTTAAAATTTTCATATCTTTGCTGGCAGAAAGTCTTTCCAAAATACAACTCTGTTTTGAATACATGCAGTAACGTGGTCCAACAGTCCCAATAGCTTTAACGGCATTGAATTGTCTAGAACTTCAGTAGGAATCAAACGAGATGAATCATTCCCTTGAGCTGTCTGCGGTTTAGTGAGAATGATCAAGGCCTTCAGCATGTTCCACGCCAATCAAACAGGACTGTTGCCACCAATTCTAAAAGGGGTTTTAGCCCTGGGTTCCTTAGGGTGGCTTCTGAGCTCCTGGGCCTGATCTTATCTCTATCAGGCTTATGTGCCAGAAACTGCTCTGCTTTTTTGTGATGCTAAACTACAGTGATAAAGAAGAATACAACCATCAGCACACCATGATGCCTCTGCTTTCGGTCCAAGGTCAGAACTGATTCTGTAAAACTGTGGAATGAAACAGCTTCACATACAGTTTTACCCCAAGAAAAAGAGGTGTTTTTATGGGAAGAGATCACTATCACCCTGCTATGCTCAGTTTAGTTATTTTTACAGGCATTACAATATTTGGAAATACAATTTTTTTTTTTTTTTTTTTTATAGTCTACATGGAACTTTGGTTTTGAAGAGGAGAAATTCTCAGTAAGTATTGCATTATTCTGCAACATACAGAAATGTTCTATAGTTTTACTGGAGTATGTGCCAAGCTGCAGAAATAACAAAAGGGAAAAAGGAATGCCAGAGTACAAGTGGTTTTATTTATGTTTTCTTTCACTGGGATTACACTTGGAGGGATTATGTTTTGCAATCTTTTTCTGTTGTCATTTCATCTCCACAAAGTACAAAGAAAACACAATATCCAACAGCTTAACTACAGAACTGAGCATTCAGCACATAATCCTGCTGTTTGAAAATCAGCAGTGCCTTTCTCAAACACTATGTAAGCAATTGAGAAGTGAAGACACAATTAAGAAAAAGGATATGTTAGTAAATTCTAAACAAATGAATATTACAAAACACCTCCACAGTCTGTATCCTACAAATACCAGGTAAAGCTCAGAGACACAATGAGTGATTTTTCTCCACACTGGGATGCAGATTGTTCTTTTACAGACAAGTTCCCAGTAGTTCTACCTAAATGTCCTTTTAGTATAAAAACTGCTGTGCTCTTAATGAAAAAATGCAACGAGCATTCAGATAAGCCTGCACAAAGTGATGTCCGGAGAAGCTTAAAGAAAATGGATGAGGACTGACATGGCTGCACAAATCCTAACACGCAACAGCAAACACAGAGACCTCTGGGAGTGAGGGAAGCTTCAGCGGGGTACCACCAGGACAGAAATCCAAGAAGGATGACATAAGAAAAGAAATAAACTCTCATCCTAAGGGAAGGGAGTGAAGACATATCAGTATACGCCAGAAGGGAGATTATGTTAGCATTGCTAAATGTCACTGCTAAATGTCACGCTGAAATTCAAAGTAGAGGCTCAGTCAGCAAAGTTGCTCTCCTAAGACTGAAACAATCATCTCAGAAAGGTAAAGATGCAGAACAATTCTCCTCTGCTTCTTCCCTCCCATGTACTATTTTCAGTCAGTCCTTCCATGCGCCTGTCACAAACATCTATTGTAGAATTTTAACTTCAGTTTAAACAGATTAAATCAAAGTCTTCATCTGAAGTGAACTTAAGATGGCACCACACAGAAGTAATATATCTTCATAAACGATTGTTGTGATATGTAGAAGTTAACTTGTTCTGTTTGGATTATTGCTTATGAACACCAGCACACTTTTCAGTACGTGCAATAATTTACTTCTGGAAACAAATAGTTTCACGACTCTTAACACACTCCTCCAAGAGACTAATAAATACAAAGCGCTTGCCTTAGACAGTGTTTAAAGAATGCTGCCAACCCTCCGTTGTCAGACCCCACCCCGACCCACAACAGCACCTCAGGATGCTGCCATGCAAAACACAGCCCCTCAGTCAGGCTTCTCTGTGTCTCAGTATGGCTGACCTTACGATGACACATACTCAAAAGGAATATCCAGATATTTTTATACAGTTGAAAATAATGTAGGAGGGTTTGAAAAAACAGCACTTGCTTGGTAATATCTAGAAATCAACTTTCACAGAAATTAAACAGAGAGAAAATTACAGGTGCATAATGAAGAAAAATTACTAAAAGACAACATTTGCTTTGATATTGTAATGTCCTTTTTTTTAGTCAGTAAAACTTGTTTTATGCTAATATTTCATGGAATCTGAGTACCCTAATATAACCACCTTGGGGTTTACTGATAATAGGAAGCTCCACGTTAGTTAAACTGCCCTCTGTGCACAAAGCCCTGAGCTGGCCCAGAGCCGGTCCATTTTAATGGATGCAGCAAATACAGCGGAACAACTCTTGCCTCATAGTAACAACAATCACATAGTGTTTAGGCAAAAAAGATGTTAAGAAAGAATTCTATTATTTTTCCCGGTTTACAGACAAAGATAGAGACAATGTTTTGACAGTAACTATGAACATTTTGTTTTACATTTTAGAATGCTGACATTTGAATCGACTCCAAATGAAACAAGCAGAAATGAAGCAGGAGTTTTTTTTTCCTATAATGCACTGTATGGCTCTTCCTTAGGTAGCTGTAAATCCTGTTTGGTTCACTGCACTGTCACCTAATACAACACACAGCACTATTTTACTTGGTAAATTTCTACGTGGGAAAAGAGTTTTAAGCAAATGGAAACAAACAATAAATACAACAAATCCCACCAGACTACAGACAAGCAGTATTTTGAAAAGCCTGCTGGAAACTAGTCACAGCTTTGCTACAAATCTAATCTCTATGAGTAAAATTGTTTTTCTGAGTTTGGGGCGGCTCAGGAACATGACGTGGGCGAGGTGCATGTGAGCCACGAGGTCTGCACCAGCACAGCACCCTGGTAGTGGACAGAGAGACTGCATCCGGCTGCTGAAGGTTAATGAGCAAGCAGCTTTCCTTAGTACCTTCTGGTTTAACGTCACACATGCAAAGGCGATAATCTGTGATACTTGGGGCATTCGTTCTTCATATTTGCATTTAGTATCTATTTCGTATTACTATAGATACTAAGGCAGCTATGAATACGTAAACACACATCTGTTGGATACAATCACCTACACGAATCATTTTCCTCTATAGAAAACTTGAGAAACATCACACATGGAGTAGTTACACTACAATTGCATTGCTGTGTTGACAGGTATTCTCTAAGAAGTGGCTTCTGACAAAAAAAAAAAAAAAAAAAAGAAAAAAAAAGGTGGTAAAGCTATGAAAATAATTACAGGGGGGCATACTGCAATTACTTTTAGAGTCTGACAATTCACTCAAGTCTGGAAACAGCAGTAGCAAACTAATGGTGAGATGTAGTAAAGGACAACTTTCCAGGAGAGATTTAGTTAACAATCCATGGACTGCACTGGATTTCTCATTAGCGCCAAGCTGAATCTTATGATAGTTCATTCTCCCCAAGAGAACAATATTTACACATTACCAATTAACTATTCTTTAGTGAAGGAGAGTTTTTCAGCGTTACATACGGACACATGTGGGCTCTGTAAAAACAAGAGATGTGTAACACACGGTAAACAGAAAGTAATGATCTTAAACAGGCCAAACCCTTGAATTCGTCACTAATAAATGTCCCTCTGCATTCAGCAGTCCTGGCTGCTGGGAGCCTGTTTTCTTCAAATACTTCAAACACTAAAATCCAGGAACATTTATTATTTTAATCCATTACAGGCAGTGCTTGATTTAACTTTATTGGTTGTGGTGGTGGTGGTGGTTATAGTGGGGGTAAAGCTATGTTCTTTTACACATCATTTCAAAAGGGCTTAATTATATTTTATAGCTCAGGCCAGGAATCCTGCTTGTTTTCTGTCTAACAAGGTTCAAACGGAGTTCAGGTCAGTGATGAATCAGAAGAGAAGTCAAAGATGGTTATCTACTTGAAATGAGCTCATCTCCCTTAAAGAATAACTGGGCAGGTACATCATGTTCATTACACTACTGAATACTAAATAGCTGAAAAATCTCAATCCACTTGCTGATTTGGTAGTTCTGGATTCTGTGATGCCTGATCAGAGAGGGCGCATTAATCTAAAGGGACTCTCAGTTTTGTTCAAGGCTGTCTTTGGTATACAATAATTTTAACATATTTGTAAAGTGCTGTACTGCCCTATCTTATTGCAATTAAGTGGAGAAAAATGAATAAAACAACACAAATAGCATTCCTTTCGCAGTTGTGAGGCCAGCTTTCTGAACTGACTGACAGCTATATCGATACAAGTAGTACTTGATTCTTGCATCACAAGTATTTTATCTTCAGGTAGAAGTAGCTTTCAGAATAATGACTAAACATTCTTACTCCTGCTTTACAGATGGGCATGGAGAGGTTTTTCAATTAAAAAATGGTTTCTTCACATTTTCACATCTTTTTTTGGGCAGTTGGTTGCAAACATTGGTTTAGTTTCCAGAGACGCCTGGTACTGGCAACTACCATTGATTTACAGATGTGTAGATATTTAGTGCTATTAAAAAAAAAATTCAGATGTTGAACAGTTGCACAGTAAACGAAGCATCACAAAATATGCTGCTCAAAACGTAACCCTACATAATTGCCACAAAGCTGAATAACGGTTACAGCATTGGTGTCTTGCTCTAAGCTTGATTCATGGGATTTCAACTGCTTTAATAAACTACATTGTCCCTGACCGAGATGTAACTTTCTACAAAACTATCCTGCAGACAGTGCCTGGCAGCACCTGAGCTGCTGGAGCCTCTGTGATGTGGTGAATTACACTAGCGGAAGCCCAAGGCTTGGCAGCTCTACCCAGGCTACACAAACTGAATACAGACGTTAATAAAAATACATCTCCCTGCACCCCTGGATGTCGTTCTTCAGCATTAAAGCTGGTCCAGGTCCAGGCTCCTGTGCTCCGATTTTCTCCTCCTTCTGACCTTCCTGCTGTCCTCTATACACTTTCTGAATTCTCTTTTGTGCCAGCACAGTCATTAAATTGTCCTTATCCACTGCAGCAGATGGAAGATGGTCTTGCTGGAAACTCTTCTTTCCTGCTGGACTGCTTTTCAGACAGATCAGTGCCCTGACTCAACTCGTAACAGCTGCAAAAGTAACAGAGCTAGCATGCTAGCACGAGGCAAAGTGTGGAAACGCACGGCCACGGTCACCTGCGTTCCTATGGGATTGCACCCTTTCCCTGGGTAAGAAGCTGGTGATCTCATCCCATTAAAAGTTCTGCTGTCACAGAAAAAGAAGAAACATGCTGCCAGCATGCCTGCAATCTGAACAACTTCAGGAGCTGGCCCTTAAGATCAAGCAGTAACGACTGATGGCTGCATTCTACACCTCACACTGATAAATGTCCTACAAGAAGTCCCCCAGACTGAACTGGAGTAATTGCACAGAAAGTATCAAAAGTAAAAATAAAAACCTCAGCTTTCACTATTATCTGTATTTCTTTGTGAATTCTGTAGAATTGACTACTGTGGAAATCACTGACTGCTGCTGCATTTAGCAATGGGATCCATGTAACCAAAGAAATATGAAAAAATATGCAAACACTTCCACAATAAAAGCAGAAGAGAACACAAGAACAAATATATTTATTCTGAATCGAATTTTGTTTGGAGTTTACTGTTTGAAGTAAATGCAGTTCCACAACAGCAGTGCACTCCATCTTGAATCAACAACCTACAACTAATTTTCTTCCATCTTTTTCCAAGTTAACATGCTAGCTCCTCAGTAGCAATTCTGAACCCTGTTACAAAGTACCAGTAGGGAATCTGACCAGGATTAATAGTGGTACTCAGTCCTGGGATTAGGTGGTGTCTTGTTTCATGGATTTTAGGCCATCTGTTCTTCCCTCCTACATTATACTTCTGCAGAACTATAAACGCACCTCCACCTCAGGGACTATAGAAAGGAATTAGAATTCTTCTGCTTTTCATTATCACAAGATTCAGTAACTCATTTCATTGTCAAGATAATCCCCTTTTACTCTTTCTTTTGCGCTTGCAGGGTATGCCAAAATGACAAATAAAATCCCAGATGTTAGAGACCTGATGAGGTCTCCACCTTTTCTTGAGTGTTGGGTTTAAGCTACTTGGGACACGGTGTCAAATCTGACAGGACCCCCATGCCCACACCCAATATTCATTAAGGTTTGTTAGTGATTTGTATAGCTGTCTACAAGCTGCACTTCCACCTCAATCCTCAGTGGCCATTTAAATATTTAGTTTGTCCTCTGGCTTTTACTGACAAAGAATTAATTTCCTATTGTTCAAGTGTTGGAAAGAGTTTATATTTCTTTCTAAAAGTAACAAAGGTCTTTTGGGTGTTGTAAATGGCTTGTTACTGCTGCATATTATTTTAGGTAGTCATATCTAATTTAATGTTTTATTTCCCCATGGGCTAACTTGCATATCTGCAGCATCCAAAGGCTATGACAACGCCTTAGCAAAGTCCTCTCAAGAGAGCCAGTTAACTCCAAAATGAAGTTTGGTCTTTGTTCTACACCAATTAATAGCAGCATTTAATTTTTAATATTTCAGTAAAATATCTTAAGTATGTAATTTCTCCCAGGTTTAGTAAAAATACTCGTGATTATCCTAGGCTCAACTAGTGTTTACTTTTTCCCCATCTTTATATGCTCAAGTAATTATATCTGCATACGGGACAAAGGGCTGGGGATCTCCGTCTACGATCTCTGGAACATTTTACATACAGAGCTCCCTGACTTCAGACACTGCACAGCAAGGCTTCCCTCCTGTGTCCAGCTGAGCAAAGTAGGGCTCCTCTGAGGGGCTGTGTCTTCTTGCTGCCTGGGGAGAGCACAGTCCTCATTTATCTGCTCTTTTGGAAGGTAGGTAGTGCTAATTTCAACACCAAACCTCAATTAACAGGAAGTCATATGTTTAGCATTGCATTGTTTCCTAGCATTTATTACTAAAAATGACTTGGACTTTAACGGCATGTGACTTCCGAGAGGGAGCTACACATGTCGAGCGTGATCCCAAGCAATCACAAAGCTGTGACCCTCGAGAGCTGCAGCCACTTCCCAGAAGATGCCACATACCTTAGAGGACAATTCTTGCATTTGGGTTTTCATCAACAGTACAAATAAGCTGCCAAAAAGTAGCTAAATGTTTGTTGCTAGCTTGTATGAAATGGGCATAAGTTTTAACTTCTAACTCTAAGCCACAAAACCCCAAAGGACTACAATTAATTATGTTATTTAACACTAACATGACTTAAGCTCTTGCCCTTATTGGTACCAGAAAAATGTATACCTTTAGGCTTTTCTAAAGCAAAACAAATAATGTTTTTTGGGGAAAAAAATACATATATTTTTCCAATACACTGCATGATATTGTACAGAGGTATTACTTTGCTAAAACCAAAATATTCAGGATTTCACCGTAAGTACAGAGGAGAACATAAGTATTCTAGCAGAAATACTTACCACATTGTTATAAGTAACTGTTGCATTAAAACATGAAAAATGTCCAAAAAATGAAGTCCCTTGAAACACTAAAGGTTTGGGGTTGTAATAACAGTGCAGCAGGATATGTAGAAGTGAAGGTGTTTTAATTTGATCCAACTGTAATGTGAGTGTTCATTACTCACAACTAATTTTGTTAGAAGAGAAATAAATAATTCAACTGATTAGCCACTCTGTTTTTCAGAAGATACAGCTTTCTAACTTTCAATAAAAAAATTAAGAAAAATTAAACCAGAAAGCCTTAATCTTCCACGATTATTCACAAGAGTCTAGAGGGAAAACTGACAATTAAAAAAAAAACAAAAAACAAAAAACTATGTGGCAAGCTTTTTTCTTAATTTCAGCTAAAAAATCAAAGCATTACACAAGGTCATGCACTTTTGTTTTCCCCTAAAAGGGAGGAAAAATGCCAACAATACATTCTTATGAGTTTTTCTTCTAAATAGTTCCTAAATAGGATTCCTTACAAACCAACTTCAACTCTTGCATTAAAACTCATCTGGAATAGGGGTCGTTTACACTGTTTATAAAACACTGCCACATAAGATGTGTAAAAAAACATATTTCACTAAAAATAGCTTGCGTAAGTAAGGGATTAGAGTAGTTTCTACTGCTGTAATTGTTCCTTTGTAGTTTTTTCCATTATGCTTTTGAACAGTGTTTTTAACTATGTTTATTAAAGTCAGCACATCAAAAAGGATCAAAGAAAAAGCTGGTGAGAACCAAAGAAACCCCAAGCGTATTGTGTTGTCTCACTGGGGAGTTATGCAGATTCAAGTAAACAAGTGCAAATTGTTGAGGTTTTAATGAAAATTTTCTACAATTATTGTATCTGAAGTCATTCTATATAATAACATCTGTACAGCAGATGGCCATACTGTACAAAAGGCAAGCAATGCTCCTTTTTCTTTCTCTGTTTTAACAGTACATCTGAGATGACTACTTTTGTCATTGTGCTTAGTTTGGTTCAGCAAATAATTCGTAAAATGCAGCTGCTGCAGATGGTCACAATAGTTATTTGACTGTAAAATCAAAGACACAGTGAAGTATTTGTGTATTAGTTTCATTCTGTGAAAAGAAATCTGACATTAACCCTGTTCAGCTCAAAAGGTGTATCTGTAAAACACTCTGCAAAGGGAAAAGTAGAGAAGGACTGACATATTTAAATGCTCCTTGCTCCCAAGACACAGCTACTACATTTTTCTTTTTAATTAACTTGCATAATTTCTTTGCTATAATAAAGCAAATCTAGTTAGCAGCTGTAGTACTCTGTTAAGTAATTCAACACAAGATTATGATACTATTTCTCCCATGCAGAGTAATTTAACGTGTTTCCTGGATTTATGTTTTTCATTTTAGTTTCTATCAGAACTTTATTTTCAAACTGATAATTTTAAATAAAAACCCAAACAATTTACTAAAAGATTTTTGTAGTTTCAATCAGCTCTGAAGTGTGTCTTTTGTACTTCTGGTAACAGGACAACTTCCAGTCACATTTACGTGCGAAATGTCATGCACACTTTTATAAAGCACAGATAAGGAAAAGACTCCGTTGGTGTCTATTTACTGTCTGGCTATGGCTGTTCTTCGTACAGAAAACCTAACTTTCATTTTAATTAGGCTCAGCATCAGCATTGCTTTATTTAAGACTGCTTGCCACACTACAAACGTGCTGAGGATCCAACGCATGGCTTGTGACACGAAAAGTAAAGATCCGTTTCCTCAGACTGCCAGAAAATCAAGAAATAGAGCTGTGCAGCAGAGTGTTTCTGAGGCTTTAATGTGCACGGCAAGGTAAGTCCTCCTTCTGGGAGGATGAAGAATTCCAGGGTAAGTGATACACTCTGCTGAGTTTGCCAAATTGCTTTACAGTGCAGTGATGGAACAGCCTCGGCTTTGATATATTGAAGCTTGCTGTGGACACCATAATGTACCATGGGACGGATAATGTACAAATGATAGAGGGGAAGTGATCGAAAGAAAGAGGATTATAGCACACAAAGAGAACGAGAACTATTTAAAGGATATTAGAAAGACCCCCTTACTCTGTTGCAGTGCTTTCTATGCCAGGATTGCGATATGATTGGAAAAGCGTGGGAATGCAGTCACTGCTCCTGCCTGCACTGCTGTTTATTTACGGATAAATCAGGAGGTTCAGGCTCCAGCACTTTCACGGGCTTTCATGTCCTACCAACCTTAAATTTTTCATTTTAAACTTTTAAAACAATAAAGAAGCACTGAAATTGCTGGCCTGAGGAGAAATACTTCTGATGAAAAAGAAATAAATCACCACCTAGCTTGGCCTAGAGCGGGCTGCTCGCAGCTACGAGACCATTTTATCACTCAAGCAACTCTGCCAAATACCAGGATCTGGCTCAACTCCACATCATGCAAATGTACCATCTTATTAATTATACTAAAAGACTAATAAAACAATTTATGAAGATACCCAAACCGTCTTCATTTCAAATGAGTCTGGCATTCACATTTTTGCAGCAATGAAAGCAGCTGTTGGGACTGGCACACTCATTTTCCCTGTGAGACTCTCAGCTGTGCAGAGGAAGCATGTAACAATATAAAACTTTATAAGCCTGGAGCAGAATAGTGGTAAGACCCAATATTTACATAGCAGCATGTGTCAGGACTTCTTTTTTTTAAACAGAAATATAGGGTCCTAACAAGAAAATGTAGTTATTGAGTGAAAACTGTCAAAATGTTGTCCTTTGAAGTATGTGTTGCGTTACCAGAATACTAGAACCATGGTTCCATCCAGATTTCTGTCAATAAATTAATAATTACAATCCAGGGGATATTAACTACAAAATTATGCACTCTTGGGTGCTACCTCACTGAAAGGAAAACTCTGGTAATGGAGTCTATCACGGACTTGCTATTTTCTGCTGTGGATTTACTATTTTAGCTACAGGAGTTCCCCGAAATGCCCCATGCTTTAAATGCTTGCTAGACCACCACCTGAGCAAATCAGCTGCACTTCTAATTTTCAGAAACTCTTACCTGTAGCTTTATGGCCACTCCTAATATTCAGACTTCCACTGAGGTTTGATAAAGAGGCTAACAAACAAGGTTTGCTTGGATGTGGGATGGTTTCCATGGAAACAACCACTTGGACAGTGTGAATGGAAATTTTCTGGAAGCAGGAAAGAGCTTGCCACAAGTTTTCTTGCACTGAAACCTTTTGCGGAGCACTGGGGTGCGCTGCAGGTAGCGGATCCTTTGTACCGGAGTGTTTGGTGCCTGAAGTGACAGCTTCATCTGGATGAACACCAGCTGATGGAGCAGCTTCCTTCTCAGGCTCAGCATCGTTTATGGTCATGATTTTCTTCAAAAATTGTTTTATTTGATCAAGTCTGACAAAACTCAGATTTGCTTTCAAAGGTTTTGACACATCCACATTGATGTCAGCTGTGGGACAGAATTGGAGAAAGAAATATTAGAAGTTACAGTGCAATTATTCAAGCAATGGAGAAACGTTAGGCATTTAGCAGAGATTTTAGTATTACAATGCTTCATTGAAGGGACTGATTCATTGATAAAAGAAAATGAGGCAATATTTTTGTGAACTAATCTGAATTAAAACATCAGAAAAAGTACTATAAGCAACCTTCGCTATTTACAGTTCTAAAGGAAGAAACATGTCTCAATCTAAGACATTTTCTGGTTTCTTTCCAGGGACCACCACAGCTATCTGAAAGGCATACACTTCAGCTGAGCGTGTAGGAGGGTAAATACATAGCCCTTTTGTGTCAAAGCGAAAATACACTTCACATTCTCTCGAGTTTTCCGTACAGTAGAAATATTTGACTAAACTCCAAAGCCAACAGTGAACTTTTTCAACACATTAAAATGAGTGAGTAACATGTATATTGTTTTGTTTCCTACACGGCTTATAAGTAGCATTCCTCAATGCATTTCCATGGTGAAATGTAAAATTAAACGAAATATAAGAATGAGGTATTTTTCAATTTGTTTTTCAGAGAAATTGAAGTAAAGTAATATTTTTAAAATACCATGGAATTATACTGTCTTTGTCTCCTTAGTAAAGGATTTTGCTATCTCCTAGACTGCTAAAAATCACATTGAAATTTTAGAAACCACAAATATGAACAACATTGATAACAGCAGTATTTCTCATAGCTGAGATTTTGCAGTTACTAAGATTATTTCATAGATGGGAAGCAGGATTTTATGAAGCTGAAACTTATTTCGGCACTGTTGTCTGCCCTCTTATCAGTACATTACACTTCCTTGCAAGAATCCAGCTTTTACTTAGTTTTCAATTTTTTTTTCATTTCAAATTCAACTTTTACTCAGTATTGAGACAGCTACCTGGGCAGGCAAAAAGCTTACTTTTCACTTTGCTGTTTCATTCCTGCCTCCCTCCTCTCCAAGAACAAAAAAGGATTAAAATTCTCTTCATATACTTAAGCTATATTAAATGTTCAGTGAAAACAGTGCTACTTAGTTCCAAGTTTCACTAAAAATATATAATGAAAACTCTGTTTGTTGAAGGTTTTACATAGATTAAGGGACATATAACCAGAATTAGGACCTAGCTTCATGTCGTCCAGGATCACATTCTACTCTTCATGCTGATGCAAACTGACAAACTTAATTCTCTTTGGTAAATCAGAAACTATTACCACAGCAGTAAAGGTTCTCAGGAGCAGTGATTTGGATCTGTTCTTAAGCTCACACTGACAACTCAGAGTCCCAGGCACACAGCAAAGCTATTCTCTGACTCCCCACAATATATGGGGTGGGATGTGTGTGTCTAAATTGCAGATAGATGCTCTGGTACCTCAATAGGTAAGTCTAAGTCTGTCAGTTTCAAACTGACCCTTTTTCTAGAAATATATGAGAAACTTGACATGCAAGATTTGTTACACTGTAAAGAAAACACAAAAATAATCTTCTCAGAAAAGTGTCAGTAGCACTTCACAAGTGAAAGCTGAAATTTAAGATTGAAAATCTATTTTAATGTAACTTTCAGTTTTATTTTTATTACTCTTCTGAAAATGCTTTCTCTTTCCTCAAAGCCTTCCACACTGAGCTGTGGTAAACACTAGCAAACACACGGGCCTAATAGAAAGGCAAATACCAAAGCTAGGAAAGCTAGGCATTAGAAAAGGGCAAGAGTTTTAGGCATCCAAAGCCATACATGACAGACTTTGAAGATTTTTCAAAGTATTTTTGTACCACTGCTTTTTAAAAACTAAAATCAAGGTAAGAGACACATTGTAACACCTTTGAAAATCTCTCTACCTTTCCTGGGACTATAAAATACCCCAAGGACGCCTGGCTTTGCACAAAACCATTTGTCCTCTCTTCCCTATGAAGAGAGCTATGAAAAAACTACAGGCCCATGGGACATCATGATATTCACTTACTTATGACACCTACATGGAAAGGAGAGTTATTCTAATGATTTAATAAAAAAGGATAAAGAGGAACATTTTTGAAAGACCCAAGTTTGAAATCCAACTCATACTACGATTTGTGCCCCTGAACCACTCAGGCACCTTCAAAAATGTCTCGTGAACTTAATTTTCATTACTTCAATAGCAAAAAGGGCTAAAACAGGATAGATTTTTTGGCTTTGCTACATAATTAAATATATAAGTTATTAAATATAAGGAAAGGACCCTTCTGTGTTGGTGTGACAGCTTTCATACCTAATGTCTTTGCTAAAGGTGTATCTTATCGCTAATGCTTTCCTATGGTACCCCAGAAGAGGAAAAAAAAAAACCTAAAAACTGAAAATCACGTAGACGTAAGTTGGTACAAGAGGTGTCAAGCTAAAGCCAGAGAATAAAGTGACTGAGAAAGACGTTAAAAGGAGCAGAACATGAGAGCTTCAGCTCCTTGTGGGGCTCGTCAGGCCAGGGCAGAGAAGCCACAGGGCTGGTGGAGCTCCGAGCTGGGACATGCCTGGTGCTGGTGGTGCTGGGACCATGTTTAATCAGAGCTGTTGGTCACTTGTTTTCACAAACACAGTGCTCTTCCAAGAAAGCAGTAAAAAACAGCACTAGAACACCAGAGAAAAGCAAACGGCTTCCCTGTTTTCTGCTTGGAAACCGCACGTGTCACACAGCAAAAATGCTGTCATGACCGATAACTTGACAAAGGTTTGTATTAAGTTATTATTATCCAGTGAATCAGCCCTGACAGAGAGTGGTGGCAGCCAGAAGCATAATTGCAGAAAATGCAACTTTGGAACCTTCACTGCAAATATTTTAACAATCTTATAATGACATAGGTTATTTTTACAACTGGGGAAAGATTATGTAAGGAGATTCTTTGGCATTTAAATAAAACATAAAAAAAAAAAAAATAGAAATCCAGTTGAGCAATCAACATGTTTTCAGTCTTTGTCCTGTTTTACACTTTATGCTTAGCGCTGTAAAAGAAACTTTAACATTCCCTCTAAGAAAAACATATTTAAGTGATGGACAGCAACAGTGAAAACTGATGAAATATGAAGAGCTATTTATAGCAGTTGATGAAGATGGATGTTCAGCAGCTTCTCCAGCTACTCAAAATGAGCTAAAAAAAGACGTTGCAATGTAAAGGGTCACCTAGATGCAGATGGAAAAAAATTCCCAGGGTGTAAAATGCAACAATAACAGTATTTTCAGATGATGTTAAACACCTTGGGAAGCACACTACACCACATTCCATACTAGCAGGAAAACACAGGTTCCTGCAATTCAAACAACTCTTTGAATCATCCAAAATTACACCAGAATCTGAACAGGGCATAAAGGGGCTCAAAGCTTCCTCTAGCTCCTCAGTTACATTGCTACAATTCTCTCCGCTACCTGCCAGTGACTGACTACCACAAATGTACTCTGATGCTTTAGATTTAAGGCATAATAACAATACTTGATTTTGCCAGGTGTTACCTATTTCTAGCAAGTAAATAATACTGGAATTACTGTGTTCGTAAATACATTGTGTTCAAGTGACTTATTTGTGGTTATGTTTAAATCAAGATGAACTAGGTGATATCAAAGCAATATATTTATTACAATGTAGCAATTGAGTGTGGAACTTGAATTTTTCTTCCTCACTCCCAATTTCTTCACTATATCTCTTTAGATTACCAAGTAAATCTATGTCTGTCAATTATTACTTTCTAATTACCCTTCACAACTTTCTGAACAGCTACTAGGAAACAGAATGATGAAATAACTATTGAGTTAAAAGGAGATTAGATAAATATAAATAAATTACACTTATTATATGCTCCCACCACACCAGGAGATGACTTAACAGCGAAAGGAAAAGAATCACATTGCAATAATGAAATCAGAGAGGGAATTCAGGTCCCAGAGGCGATTCTACGGAGTTTATGTTAATGTACACCTTGTGGGGGACCAAAAATCAACTGGAATAGTTTCCTGAAAACTGTTTCCAGCTATTTTCTCATTTAAAAAGTTCCAACTTCACTTGACCCATTAGTCATCATATTACTTACATTTATTATGTATTTTGAAATCTATTACAAAAAACCCAATGGATTCAATATGGCCTGTTTGAAAAAAAAATCATAACATCTATAAAAGAAAACCTATAAGCAGCACTCTGAAATTCCTGTCTGAAACAATTTCTTTCTTTGTCATTTTATTACTTATAGCTTCAGATAAAAAAAAAAAAAATCTGGATTATGAGCATTTTACCCTTGTTCTCCATAACCTTCAGATTTGTACTGTGAAGACAAATTTTTATTCTGTGAACTTGGGATAATGATATTACTAAAAAAGACTTTTTATTTGGTGAGCTATGGATGAATAAAGCAATACAAAAATAACAGAACTCCTAGCAAGTTGCTTTAGGTCAGTAACAGCTCTTATTGAAGTCAGTGGGCTTATTCTAATACACACCATAACCAAATGTTCACCAGGTTACTATTTCTATGACTAATAAACTACCATAGGATACTCTTAATCTGAAAAATCAGAAAGTAAACTTCATGAAAATTATTTATAAGCTCTATTTATAAGACTGGGATCTTTTCACAGACTATGAGAAATATTGAACTATGAAAGAGAAAAACAAGGTGTTTCCAAGAATTTTTCATTTCTCATAGCTGATACAGAAAAGGCCACATCTTTTTCTCTTTTGCTGGACACATGTCTCTCTCTCCTTTAACCCAAGAAGACTGTAAAATATAGAAGAATATAAAAAATAGAAGAAACTACTATTTGCCCTAAACTCAGGAAGATTGAATTTCCTTCCTAAACAGGACAGGAGCAGACGACAGGCATGAAACATTTTACCACCCATAATCTCCTTTCTCTGGAAGCCACCCATCCTGACGTAAGAAGTCTAATAAAGGAAATCTGAGGAAGGTAAAGGTAGTCTTGAGTCCTGATTCTGATTTGGAGTCAGGGTGGCCCTTCAATAACAGGGAAATGGCTGAATTGCAAGAATGAAATTTATTAAAACAAACAAAAAAAAAAAGTAAAAAAAAAAAAAGGGAAAAATACTTGTAAAGAAAACACTAGTTGTACTGTTCTCAATTGTTCAATTGTCCCTGGTCAGGCATCAAAAGATAGACAAACTAAAAGAAATTGAAAAACAAGAAGAATCCAAAGGAATTGTTTTTATCTTTTAATGTGCCATTCCCAATTTGGATCAAGGAGGAAGAAGGAAGAAACTTGAGACAAGGTTTCAGAGGCCATCTGCAGTCCATCTTGTATTCTGCTTCTGTGAGACAGATGCCAATTACCCCGGAAGAAGCTGGCAGTCACACTTCAGTGTTCCTATCTACAGTAGTTTTTGTGCTGCAGCCCTGAAGAAGAAGCTTTCTAAGGCCAATACAGCAAACAGAAACCTTCAGGGAGCTTAACAAACTCGAGCCATGTGGGGTGTTCTCTGCGGTAACGACTCCTGCTTCCACGACCCAGTATGTCTTTGACATCATGCAAAGGGGACATTACCAGCTCTAACCACTGAGACCTCAGACAACACTCAGAATGCTATAATTCTGTTAGTTGTTAAAAATTGTCACAATTGAACCTAAACGAAGTATTGTAGGTCTAGAAGGCCAAAGATACCATTAATAAACGATGCAGGGTTACTGCTATTCATAGGACGTTGACTGAAATGAAGCAACCGTGCAACCACCAAATACATCACAGAGGTGTGTCAAGGGTTGTGTGGCAGGCTACAATGATACAGTGTGTATTTGGATGCACCACTAGGAAAAAGTAACCCTAGCTAAGAGAAACATCACCTCTTCCAGCACAGAGTCAGGGAAGCTGAAGCACAGAGGGATGAAATAAATTGTTCCAGGTCATGGAGCACATTGGCAGAAAAGAACCCATACATACCATTATCTGCTTTAGCTGCTAAACAATAAATCTGTATTAAGATGTAAGTGAAGAAAAAACAAATGGATGTTTAGAAAATTCAGCAAATGTTTGAAGTAAGTTTTAAAAGGATGCCAGTATACTATAATAGTTACCAAGAAAATATTTTCTAACTTATCCATGAGGCTTTGGTGTCCAGTTTCTATTTCAGTACTTAGGAATTTAAAAAACTAAATTTCATTTAAAATAAATGTTGCAGACACTACTGTCAGAAAGGTACTTTGGTAATTTAACACATTATTACACCGATATTACAGACAACAGATGTGTTAAAAACGAAGCAATACCTACAGGCTGGTACACCTGTTTGGAATATTTCTGTTTGCCCCCTTAATCAAATAAATATCATTTCATGGCTACAGTGTCAGTGCTTTAAAAACTTGTTTGTAAAAGAGCAAAGGGAAAAAAAAACCTACTAGAAAGCTCAAAAGTTTTGCAAATGACCCAGAGTTAATTAGAAAAGTCTGCACCCTGGCTAGTTCCCCTTCTCACGTGTCAGCTCTCATTAAATCAAAAAATTCTCATTTCAAAGTTAACAAACACCATGGTTAACAAAACTGTTAAACTGGGATCAAGTGGGCACATTCCTAGGTTTATATATGATGTCATGCTAAGCAGCCCACAGCTGAACTTGCAAGTAGTATGAATGATTTTTCAATATATTAAGTATCTGATCTAATGCTAATTTTCTCTCTATAGGCTAACTGTGCTGGGAACAGGTGGCCCTGCTTTCAATTATGGAGGGCTAACATGCCAGTGTGAGGCCTGGATTAGTTCACCTTCTCAGAGGGAATTTGCCTCGGTTGGGAATGGATTTATTATGGCTTCACACATGGAACGGGGCTCATGTCAGCTGAGGGCAGTGATACATCATATGATTCAAATTAACCTGCTGTGGACTGCTCCGCAGGGCTGATATTGTGTATTAAAATGACGACATTTTTAAAACAGCTTGAAAGAAACCAGGATTGCTGAAGCGCAATGGTTCCAATTTGTTCCAACTAATCTATCACCTGCTGGAGATATTATTCTAGTGGGTTTCTGGTAGCTGCTATTTTCCAGGTTTCTCCAAACCACTGACCTTGCTAATGGATACAATTGTTGCCTTTGGAAACAGGGAAAAAAGCTGGAGAGGAGACCTGCAGTTCTGTTTGGTGCTTTTTCTGCGTAAGGCGAGGCCCAGCCTGCACTCCTCCTCACACCGTAGTGCCGGGGCAGATGGGCAGGAACAGCCCCGTTCTTATGTATCATTGAATGGGAAATTACTGAATTTGTCCAGACAGTTTGTTCTACAGAAATTATTTCCAAAGGCAAAATATCGAGGGTCTTTGTTATTTTACATCTAGTCTAACTTCTTCCCAAGAAAACGCTGGAGGAAGAGGATTTTGGTGTAAAACCTATATTCGATATGTGTAAGTATTTTAAGAGAATTTGTACGAAGCTGTACCTTACAAATTACTGAGATGCTTTCTCTCGTTTACATGCAGAAAGAGTACGTCAGAAAAAGAGCTTTTACAGCTAAGAAAGCATAGTTCATTGAAAAAAATCTAAAGAAAGGATTAGTGGGTAAAGATAATAAATTTTAAAAACTATTAAAACAAGATGCTTGTATTTGTTCCCCACCTGATGAATAATACCTTATGCTGAAGCAATAAATAGTTCACTTACATGTATTAGACAAGAATTAAATGTACAATCCAGCAACAGCCTGAATACAAATGAGAGAAGGTCATGTAAACTGATGTAGATGGAATTTAAAAAATTCTAAATAATTAAGTTACTGTAGAAAGAGAAAGAATAGTCCTTTAATACATCATGGGGTTAGGGCTGAGGTCTGTTCCCACAGGCCTGATGATGAATGCTTATTTCTCCTAGGATCCTATTACCTTAAATCTGGAAGAAATATCATTTTTCTTTAGTTGCCAAAAATGTACAAAATAATCAACTCATGTGGCAAGAAGTGCATTAACGTATCCTGTTATTCTCATTTAATTAGTGGTTTCCAAGTTTAGCTACTTGCTGTAGTTTTTTGATCTCCAAGTTAATACAGACTGACAACCTGGTTTCCTGTGTGGTGAAAGTATACCATTTTCTGTGGAACACAATCTACTTATCTACTTCAGCTGACAAACTATTTACAAGGAGCACAGGTTTTACCTAAGACAGCAAACACTGGGAACGGTTTGCAGTTTTTTTTTTTTCTTTTTCCTTTAACTGCTTGTATAGTAGATCTTGCCATCATTAAACATAGGCATGTTTGATTGCTCTATTTGAAATTTAACTTCGGCACACCAACAAAATAGTTATTACAAAAAACGGCACTGCAATTCAGCAGCTGAACTCTGAACATGAAGTCTATACTTAAAGCTGTACAGTTATCAAAACCACTACCATCCAGATTTTTATCTGCATATGCACAGCTTTCAAAAGTGCTCTGAAAAGCAGATCAGTTGTACCCAACTGCTACCACCTACTAGCACACATTGCCTCCAGTGCGTTTTAAAAAATTACTTACTGGATTTATGAAATGCACATACATGAGCGTGAAAATACACAACCTGTCCTTAGAAAATACACTGACTGGTGTCACCATTATTTGCCAAATTTCACCCCACCCAGGAAAAAAGAAAATCCCTAGGCCTTTGAGGCATGAGAGAATTAGTACACCAAAACCCAGGAAAAACAAGGAGAATAAAAAGAAAATGAATCTGGCAGCAGTGACCAACATAAGCATATTTCAGTGGTGTGCTTATTTAATCAGTTTAGGTATTTGTGATGGGGGACATCATAACTGAGCTTGTCTGGCGACCCTACAAGAGCCCTCAGGAGATTTGCTGGGGTTCCTGTTCTTACCAAACACCTGCAGGCTTAGTTAGGACCTGGTGATGTAGGCACCTTCTCCAGACCCATGCTTTTTCTGGTAGGCCAAGCTACCTGACCTTGGAAGTTGTGGTTAGAGGACTTTTTCCCCAGTAGAACGAGCAGTTTGTCTTCCAGTAGTCTGCTGAGGAGCTGCCAGGCTTTCCTAACTCCTTTGCATGTGCTACTCTGATGCAATCACATGCGGAAAGTGTCTTTCACTACTAATAGTGGAACAGCTCTTGGTAAAGGTTAGCTTACTTGACAAGTATCTTGTAGTGGCAACAAGAAAAGAGAAAAGTCTGCAGAGGAAGGCAGAGCTGTTTTACTACATTGCACTGGTAAAACACTATTAAAATTCAGAGTAATTACTGTTGAGTCATTTTTAATGATAGTTCCAATTAGCAGCAAATAGATGATAAAAAGAGTGCCTTTTGGCTAAGAAAAGAACCTGGACAAAAGCTCTGAGGTTTTACGTACTTTGCAAGAATAAACAGTCTGGATTTTATGGTGNATTTTTTTTTTTTTTTTTTTTTTTTTTTTTCTTCTGTTCCCTATTTAGCCAAAAACTACAGAAGGAAGAGATTTAACACCAGTTCAGGATCTGGCTGAATTGCTGGGAATAGAGTACAAACTGAGATCACTCGCGAATGTGTGCAAGCTGGTACCAACTTCCTGGTTTACCAGCATAGTTAGAAGGCTGTCCTACTGACAGGAGTGTGGCAGGGAAACACCTTCAGGTGTTTAATAAATAAAATAAAAGCTGAGCCAGGCAACTAAAATGAGAACCTTAAGAAAAAGTATAGTGGAAAGACAACGGATCTGGGAATATGGGAATCTGCCAGAGATGTGGGGAGAGAGGACTAGTACACCAAAAAACTGGAAAAACGAGGAGGAGAAGAGAAAACCCATCTGGCAGCACTGACCAAAAGATTGTAGGGTTGACAGAATACAATTTTCTTTTGTCTTTTCTTTTGGAGTTCAGAAATCCTGATTCCCAGCATTCCTCTGATCTCATCAGAGTGTCTGATAGTAGGTATGTCTTCCCCTCATGCTGGTCATGTTTAGACTGAAAATCTACCATCAATTATTATTAAACCTTTGGTTCAAACGGCAGTAAAACACGCAGTTGGTCTGAAGGGTCAAAATCCTATTAACGGAGCCAAATATGGATGAATATAACAAAAACTCTGCATTGTCACGTGATTTAAAAATCTTGGCTTAAATGAATGCTTTTAAGGTATCACAGAAAATGAGAAAAGTGGCAATGATGAGGTTGTTAATGAACTAAATGCATGCAAAAATGGATTTTCAGGTTACTTCACAACAATATTCATAATCAGTGGGTAAATATGCATCATCTCTGGTTGTTCAGTTTGATATCTTGACATGCAGAAGTCATTACTGCTTCACCCAAAGACAATAGGAGAGATACTTCCAACATCTAAATTCCTGCATTTTTTTGCTACCTTGGAACACAAAAATGTCATTTTTAAATTGGTAGGCTTAATGTGATGAAAAAAACTTTAATTTCCCTGGACCTCAGTTACCCCCTGCCAAATGGTGAGGGCATACTACTCCAGCACCCACAGGAGGGTTGTGCAGGTAAATGAATATTTCTGTAGTACTCAGATCTTAAAGCTGTAAGCAACACAGAGGAAATCAGTAATCCTGCTGTAGAGCTAGGTTCAAATAGTGTGCTGTAAATAACATGTTCCACTGTATGAATGGGACCTGGATGAACAGAACAACCCCATACTCAAGAGCTGTTCACTAAATGACTGATAACAGCTCATTCTGTGTGCTCAGTAAAGTAAGGATATTTAGAAAAAAAGTTCCACAATTCAACAAATGATAAGAAGTATGCACAAAAGAGGTGAACTATGTTATGGGTGCAGGTAGACGTAAGTGTATTTTCCAGCTTTTAATACAACCTTAACTGTACTCTACGTAATAATGTAGTTATAAATACACAATTCACAAAACAGATAATGTATAACAAACTTTAATTTGCAGGGGTTTATGACTCCTTAGGAGTGAAACTTCAAGTTACTTTCGTCTTTTTAAGTAAACTCTAATAAACTGTAATACTAAGCCACTTATATTCTGTATTAAAGAATCACAATGTGTTTTTTTCAACTTTACAGCGTTGACATTTTAGATGATATGAATTTGTAATGTCAGGTATCTAGATTCCAAAGAACTGCCAAGAGGAGGCAGATCTTAATAATCTCCAGAAACAATTTAAAAGTCAGCTTCCATAAACATACTTCAATAAAATTTTAAATATCAGTTTTTCAAGGGCTAAAAGCAGGTAGTTTTCATTTTATTGGAAATTTGCCAAAGTCAGGCTTGTAGAGGGATAAAATTTCTATAGTTACCTTGGAAAGAAAATAAACAATCAGGCTTTAAATCTACAACTGGCCCATGACTGACCATTCCTCAACTTTGATTTCAGTTCAGGGTAATTGCTGGAGGATAATTTCATATTCATCGGCAAGGAATACAACATTTTTCTGATGATCTAATGTGTGTCTACGTGTGCTTATATATGAAGAGATTACATTAGAACATAGCAATTAAAGTGCAATGCTTACCTGGTCCATTAAGGAAGTCCTTAATTTGTACTGTGATAAGAGGAGGTGGAATTCCACTTTTAGCATCTACCTCTCCTGCTGCTGTCTGCAACCAAATCTTGCAATAATCCAGAGCCTCTGGTAGAGTCTTTCCAGGATCTACAGGTTATAATGGCCATATTTGTTAATCATATTACAGGAATGTGATACATAACAAAATGCTACATACAAAATTGATTAAGTAAAACTAAAATGTTTAAAATGCACATATAGTAGATACTATTCCTAATGTTGTTATACACGGCATTTGTGCCTACAGATAGATAGTGCAAGTGTATAACAATGCATACACCCATATGCAAGAGAGCAAATCCAGTATCACACAAGATGTAGAAAATCTGAAAAAATACAAAGTAAAATGTGAGTAAAAGATACCACACACCATAAGACAACTTTTAATAGTTCTTAGTAATAGTAAGCAGTAGTACTTACAAGAGAATCAGTGATCAAAAATTCTTATTTCTAGACTCTATTTTCATTACCACAGAGAGAAAATAATAACAGAAAGATAAATGATAAAGGTCAACAGACCAGAATACCAGCAGATCTCAAGGACAGAGCACAATGTGAATGCAGTTACATCGTTCTCTTCCAAGTTTCACTCACACAGCATGTTTAGATTTTAAAAACAGTAGCTATTCTTGGATACCACCTTGAAAGGTGTTCCTTTAATTCTGATATACTTTTGTGATATGATATACTGACTAATTTCCTCCAAGTGCTATTCCCTTTTTTTATTTTNTATGATATTCTCCCTTTCCAGCAGTGACACATTTCCTCAGCTTGTTTAAGAGTCCTACTGAAGTTTAGCCACGTGACCTCTGTTTTTTTTTTTTTTTTTTTTTTTAAAATCCTTAGCAACCTGTGATCTTTATTACAATACTCTTGTATTCTGGAACTACACATTCTAAGTACTCAATTATTCTTTAGTATCAAGCATGTTACTTAAATTATCAAATGCCTGCGCCACTTTTGAAGTTTTAAGTGGATTTTTGTGATGAAAATTCATCTCTCCAATTTCAGTCAATTAAAAATTGTTAGAATTGTTTTATTTAACTGAGTTTTACCAAATGGATTCCTTTTAAGAACAGTATTCATATACCCACTATTATAGTCAACATATGGTATCGTGGTATCGTAGTCATATGTGGACTGGGTATATAAAGTCAGCTTTGGAATTTGTATTTCTTGACCTTATCATGTGATTCATATAAAACTTGGCACATATGAACCCTTATGTGATTTCAAAGAACCTACTGAAACCAATTGATCATGACTTTAGATCTATATGGAAAAGATCAAAAGTTAGCACATTCTTCTGTTTTTATTTGATCAATTTTCAGGCAATGACTTTACAGCAGTATTTGTACTGCATGGCATATACATTACAGCCTTTCCCTTCCCTCTATTCCCACTATACATTTATGAAGTCAGCTCTCCACAGTTATTTAAAAGCTGTCACTGCATACAACAAATTTGTATATTTTCCATGTGAATTTCTGCATTTTTATGGTTCTTAGTCCTTTAATTACACTAACCAGAACGGTATGGCACACTGTTCTATAGCAATTGCTTTAGGAAATATCTTTTTTTCCTGTTTGGAGTTTGCCTAGAATACTGAAAATAATAATGAAATAAATCTTTACCACCAAAGCAATCATTTTTTTTCCCTCCAAAATGTATTTTTGCAGTTATTCTAAACAAGGATGTTATCTCTGACTTGGATCTATAATACGGGATCTTGTTTTGCATTGGTGGCTCTTCATAAATACTATACTAATGTTTTTCAGAATGCACAGTGTAAAAATGACGTTGTGGAATGTACATCAATCATTAAATCACTTATACTGATCTCTAAGTTACTGTTCCTTCAGAAACGTTCATGTAAACATTTAGGTGTACTAACAAAGGGGAAAATATTAAAATATGCCATTACTTTGTTTCATTTCTGAAAGACATTGTGCCATACTTTATATAGGAACCTAGACTGACTTTTAAGAAATTCCAGTAAACTTAGTCAAACATTGCCCTTCCAGAATACAGTTACAGGTATTCCTATTATCCTATGTCATGTTTATGTTATAAAATAGCTAATAATCATTTCATAGTTGTAGCTGTTTAAATATGAAACTATCTCTAATGAAAAGAACTTACATAGCAGAAAATCCTTGCATGACATAACACATTATTAACTATACAAAAACACAGCCCTCAGCGTACTAGGAATTGAAGCACATAAGCCCAGAATGAAAAAAATAAAGGAGCAATGGGACTCTGAAGATTATTTTTCTCTGTCATGTCCCAAAGAGTGCAGCACCACCACCTCTTCAGTACCTGAGGTATTTCAGGACTGGGGCACAGGAACAGTGAAAAAGACCCAGAACTCATAGATCAGGAACATCACACAAAGATACCTCTACAACCAAAATTAGCCCAAGTCCAACAAAATACATTATTTTTTTAACCCAGCACTAGTCTTACAGATTTCAAGTTCTGTTCAAGTGGAACCATCTTATGCTGACATTGAGAGAATTCTGGAAGCTGCATTCTTACAGTTTGACATCTGAGGTAATAATCCTGAGGGGCCATGCAAAGGCGACTTTGCGAGTTTCCAAGCCTATGGCACAGTTAATTTGGACCTGGGGCCAGACTTGACTAGGCATCCAGGTATGTCAGATATGGACCAATATGTGTTTTTATACATGAGAAGACAGCTAAATTTCTGAAGTTTCAAAACTGGTTATGCAAGTTATCTCAAAAACATGCAGGGAGTTCCAAAGAGGAGCTACCAACTGTATCTGGGTAGGAAAATCCATTTATGTTGGAGGTCAAAAGAGTGAAATATGTGTATCTTGATTAAAAAAATCTAAGGTATAAAACAGCATATCCATTTTCAAAGGATTAAGAACCAAGAAAAGAATAAAACTACATAAATAAATAAATAATTTTGTATGCCACAGGGCAGAGGAATCACCCTGAGAAGCAACAGAACAAAAAACAGAGAAAATTTAGGCTGAAAAGTAAGACATTCCTGATGGGGAGAGCTATTAGAAAAAGGACTTTTCTCCCTCAAGGAAATGATGGAAATGCTCAAAATGTTTAAAAATACACTTGACAGAACACTATAAAATATACAATAGGGAACAATTATGCATCAGCAGGGAACTGGTCTGAATAATGTATTATAATAGGTCATTTCCATTTCCATTTTCTATGATTCTCCCAAAAATCAACACTTAAATTTGCAGTTATTTGTATGAAGAAAATGCTGGAGAAAACCCAAGGGATGCATATATAAGCAAAAGGAGAGGCTAGAATTACTGCGCAGCAAGCCAAGAGAGAGAAAAGAAAGGCTTGAAATGTGAAGAACGGTGAAGACGGCCAGAAATTCTATCCTCTGCACGACGCGAAAAATTCGTCTGTGGCAGCGAAAGAAAAATGGTGAGACAACTATAACAGTTTGACAACCAAGACTGTAATTTAAAATCTGTAAGACCAAGAAGCTGTGAAGCAGTGAGTACTTCCACACTGTTTTCCCTTTTTCTAAAAAAAAAAAAAAAAAATAGAATGAAAAAAAATTATCTCTATTTTTGAATCCACTAAACATTCAAAGCCACTTTTAGTCCTGTTAAGTTCCAGATCTTGCCTCCAGAATTCACAGTATGTGAAGTAGCTTCTCAAACTTGATTTGAATTTACAAATTTTGATTTCAGTTACTTCCCCCTCATGTAAATAGCAGACGGCAATCTCCAAACTTCTGAAGAGAAAGGGGATTGAGTGGGAAAGGAGAGAGATGGGAGAAAATTCAGACCTTGAAGATTTTCAAGTTTCAAAACGTGGTTTCTGGCAGCCAGGGCACCGCGGGGGCACAGCACGGGGCAGGCCTCAGCTGGGCCTCCGCCATTCCCAGTAGTCCCACAGGGGACAGGGCTACTGTGCCGTGTGCCGGACGGCCACTTGGCCCCTGCAGCTGGAACCTCACCCAGGCCAAGGGAGGTCTGCACCAGGCTTGTATTTCAATGGATGAATCATGGTTTGGTCTGAAGTCAATTTTGCAAGCCAGTACGATGCTGCAATCTTCTCTGCATTTCCAACTCCAAACAGGGATGTTTGGTCTCTTTTTTTAAAATGATTTCCATTGGAATTTAGAAAACATAATGGGAAAACATTTGTATCAGCGTACTCACAAGTGCTGTGTCAGGAAGTTCAAAAATGAGCGTTTACAGTAACCCGAGGAATGCGCACTCCCAGGCCAGCTCATCTGTACTGGTGGGGGTTGCACACCAGCGCAGCCACGCATGCGGATGTACCGGACAATGAACATACTCAGAGGGCAGCAGGTGACACTCCAGCAGAACTCCCTCAGTGCTGGGCTAGGAAACAGCCTTAAAACCTCGCTTTGCTTCGTAGGAAGCCCAGCTGACAGAGAGGTGGTGAATCAGATTCCCTGCCAGATCCAGCCTGGACTCATCTCCGTTCAGCCTGGGCTTTCCATTAGATCAGAGGTTACATGTGGTCTTTGCTACTGCATCTGCTCTTCATGGAACCCCTGCCATCAAAGGCGTGGGTGTAAAAAAAAAAAAATAAAAATTGAAATAACAAAAAAAAAAAAGGAGGATAATTTTTGATGGCCTCACAATGGTTGTTTTTTGCAACTGCTTCACTGGAGGAAGTTGAAGAAATGCCATGCATAACACATATTTATTTGGAAATTTCCCTCCTTCAAAATGACCAAGAAGCACAACCTCCTCTTTGAAAAATAAACAAACAAACAAATAGAAAAAAGGTTTTCCAAGAATGCCCAGAGCACAATGCTCAGGAAATGAGGCAATTTTGTATCTGGATTACATTACCTGAAACAAAGCGAATAAAAGTTTAAAAAAATATTTACAAAAGCAGCTTATGAGGTTACATTAAAAACAATTGCACCCACTTTTATTTAAGTGGAAATGGCCAACGCTCTGTTAGCATAAACTAACGGTTAGCAGATGCCTTTTTTTTTTTTTAATGTAGGATGAGCAATGAATACAAAGGTTTGTTTTATAGTATCTTTTAGGGTACTTATATAGGATCTTAAAAGCCAACTCAGGGAACAACTAGTCCTTTCACAAACATTTATTAAGGGCTTAATATTTATCCCATTAATTTATTTTCTTTGATTTGAAGTTCCTATAACCTGGCACTAAGAAACATAATTGCTTTCAAGCTGTGCAAGTGAAAAAATAATTTTAAACACAAATGAAGCAGCGTAGCACAACCATAATAAAACTGAACTAACATTATAATAACCTAATGAGTTTCCTCTCCCACAAACTGACTTGCCAGTGGACATGGTCTGAGAGAAAGGCTGAGGAAACTGAAAGCACAGCCACTGGTCTTTAGCACCAAGGAGGGCAAACGATTCCACGCAAAGACACTGGCCTGCTGGAAATGTTACTGCTAACTGCTAACTGACACACTAACAGTACTTAACTTTTAAATATGCTATTTCCTTCTATTTTATTCTTACCTGCTTATTCCTTCTGTCCTTCTGAGTAAGCTAAAAAACCCCTCAGCCAGTGAACAGAGGTGCCAAGTTCTTTGGATGCAGCTCGTTATTTTACCCACTGTGCAATACTCTTTCACACATAAGAGTGCCAACTTTACGTAAAAATCCTGCAGTTTAAGCTTTAGTAACTTGAAATCTTCAAACAAACAAACAAACAAACAAACAAACACCCTTATCCCAAATAAAACACACAGGGCTTCGTAACACTATTAAAATCTTAATTCCTGCACATGTTTGAAGTAGTAAACTATCACAAATTTCATTTTGTCACTAGGCCAGGATTAACTATTATTCTCTTCAGAATTCATGCTGACGCAGGATAATTTCAGGATAACTACAGGATAATTTCCCCATTTTATTCAAAACTTTATAAAACACTGTTATCAAATACCTGTTAGGAACAAGTTTAAATTCTAGAATATTCTTTGTTGACTTACAGCGGACAATGAATTTTTCAAAAATACACTCATAGGATGTGAGCAATAAAAACTGTAACTAGGTCTAAATTATTGTCAGCTTTTCTTTGCCCTAAAGTTGCCTTCAGAGCTACCTTCCATCAAAAAATAAGACCTTTCCTATTTCACAACAGAATCTTATATTTGCTCATATCATGCAAGATTTGAGAGAACTGTTTCAGAAATGTAGATCTAAAAAGCCTATGAAATTATAGTACAGTATTTCATAAGACCTGAACCCACTGCAGTTGAACTAATAGCAATAGTCTTCAAAATTACACAACAAAATTGACTCAAAAATTTTTCCAAATACTTTAGAACACTCCTAAAATGTTCTTATGCAGCATATACGGTGCATATATATGCAGAGAATATGATTTGAAATGTCATAGTTTTATTAGTATATTTTGGATCTGATCTACATTGTTCATATACAGCTTAGCTATGTAACCTTAATCATATAAGCAATGAGAAACCACCCCCACAGGATTGCCAATAAAACTTCATAACAAAAAACAGATATTTTTCTTTCTGTCTGGAGGAGTGTTAATTTTGCAGGTTGTGATGACCTTTGCCATGTTACAGGCCTGACCGTCTGAGCTGTTTTGTGCCGTTGCCCATCTCCATCCAACTGTGTCACACACACAATGTTTTCATCAGGCTGGCTTGCTTAGTCCCACACTTACAAGTTTTCCAAATGGAATATGCTCCATCAGTAACCTAGTTTCAGTACATCTTTTATTTTTAGCTTGTGTCCTCCTCTCCATTTTACGTTAGACAACGGAGAGTTGGCATGCCTACATACAGACAACAAGAAGGGGAGTCTTCTAGAGAGTTTAACTGAAAAAATTCTTTTGCAACATTCCCTGTAAATTAAACATCATTTATGCCATCTTCCCATCCTCTAGTCCTCAACACACAGAGAAATACATAGCATAGCTAATGTGGGGAAGGAGAGAAGCTAGCCAATTTCTTTCAAATTAACTTTATATTGTTCTTCCGGATGAAATATCTCTTTCAGATAAAACTGTCAGCAAATAGTCACAATGTCATGAAAAATTGAAGCGATTGATGAAATTGACTGCAGCAACTGCATGCAGTGCAATGCTCCCAATGTTGTACTGCATGCTCTGCAATATATATAGCGTGTGCATATAGATACACACTCATATTAAAAAAAATTGTTAACTGCATTTTTTCCTCAAATCTGAGTGCTCGAAATTAAAAAATAGAAATTTCCAAACCTCCATGTTACTACATTAGTATGACAACTTTAATCGTGAATGATGCAATCACAAGCACAGCAGGTCTTCCTAAACAAGAGTCAATAAAAGCTTTATACTACCTATTTTTTTGTGCGAATTAGCATGTGACTTGAAGTGTGTAAGTGTGGATCAGTTTTATTAACTTATTAATACATTTAGGATCATGTTTTTAGGCACTAGAACTTTGGCACCCACCTCTCAAACTCTTTTCAAAAAAGCCATAATGCTTTGGCAGACAGCACAGGACTCTGTCTGACACACGAGTAAGGCATTTATTACTGCCCACAAAAGCAGCAGGATGAGAGCAGAACTTCTGCCTCACATAAGGTCTTGCTCCCAGCTCCACACTGTTTTACCTTTGCCTGACACAAAGACAAAAAGCTAAAGAAAATGATAAGACCTTTGGTTATTCAAGAAGAGCTCTTCAGGTCTCTAGCTGGTCAGCTAGCAGCTTTCAGGGCGTATGTTCCTATCATCTTTACTACTTACGCTTGCCATGCTTCTGTCCTCTCTGATTCACTCTCAATTTGTAGGAAAGCTTTATTACAGCTTGTGACTAGAGCCAGTTTTTTTTGACATTTGTTCCCATAGCCAAAAAGCTATTGAAAGACTTTGGGAGTTAAAAGTAGGAGCTTTTAGAGGGAACTTTGCTCAATTTGTTGGTAATAAGCCATACTTCTCTGGATGCTCTTTCAGGCCAGATCCCTGTATCCTCAAGAATACTTTTTTTTTGTTTGTTTGTTTGATAACAGTCTGCAAAGTAATGATACATCTCATCAAATTCTTATACCCAGTACTGGCTGTCAGAAAACAAACTGCAATCATTTCACTTCTCTATTCAGCAGTACACATAAGACAGATAAAAAGATTTTCAGAATTTTTCCACTAAGTGGTAATTCTGTTGTGATTAACTTTGCATAAGAAATGAAAATAAAAAGGAAAAAAAAAAAAGAAGGAAGTATTTGCAAAAATGTATATCTTGGCTGAATGAAACTTAAAATACATGACATCGTTAGATCCCTTGGAAGATTTTCTTATAGCTTATGATCAAAGCACCAGGTGCTTTTATGATGTTTTTCTTTACATTTTATCAATGCATTAGTATGAGAAAATATTGTGATACTCAGCCTTAAGAAATGCTTTTCATGAAATGTGCTTGGTTTACAACTTTTCCTTCCTTAGAAAAAAACACGTTAGAGTAGACTAATGCAACAATTCCCTATGACTATCTGGCGCTAAGAAAGTAATATTGAGGAATGGGAAGAACTGGTTGCTAAAAGGCTAGATCTTAATTTCAAACATTTTACACACTTAATGTGATTCAGCTGTGGTGCATAATCCTGAAAATACAAATATTTACCACTTGATTTGTAAAGATGCCATTTGTTTTCCCTTCCACCACTCCAGTAAGGTCAAGAAGTGCAATTATTCTGACATTTACAATCAGGAACAAATGTTAAATGCTCTTACCTGTACACTTGTAGTCTGACGCTACTCCCTTCAGCCCAGCATCAAACACTGATACCTCTACCTTCTGCTTTCTGTGGTGGCAGCTGAGGAGCACAGAGGGCTGCGACACAACCAGGTACAGAAACGGCTGCAGCTCTATGTCACCGGTCCCCCGGCGGCCAGGCTGCCGGACAATAGTTATACCGAGGGCTTGTCGAGCAGATGACCTTGTGGAAGCATGCAGACTTTCCAGTGACAGAAGACCTGTTTTTCTTCCAGAAGACAGGGGGATGTTGCTGTTCAAAATGTCATCTGCTGTGACGGTGGAAATCGACGGCTGACTGGGCCTCTTGGTATCATGGCTGCCACCTGAGCCTGCCTGTGGAAGGTTCAAGGAGCTTTTGCTTATTTTCTCACCATCTTTCTGATCTTGGGATGACTTCAATTTAGGTAAAGCAGTGCATGAGTAAGTCATCAAGGAGATCCGACTTGCTGTCACAAAAATGTCAAAAGGGATGAAATTGAGGTTCTTCACAATGGACGACTGGCGGGAGGGCTGGGCAATGCGGTGCTGGCTGGTGCCGCTATGCTGCTCGATCTGAACTATTCTGATCTTAACACTGTCACTGCCAATTCCACTGTCCTGTGCCCCACTATAGCGTGAAGAAGTCTCAACTGTTCCTCCATCAGACACATCCATTTTTTTCTGCTCTTGTTTGGAAACCTGCAAAGGAAAATGTTATATTAACTTATGATATCCATATTCTAACTGTTTCCATTTCAGTGGCAGCAAACAATCACTATATAAACATGATGTCAAGAAAGAGAATTACAAAAAATATCTGCCAAGTTAACTTAAACATAGTAATCAGTCAGGAAAACACAGCAGGTGTCTGTTCCAATGAAATGATGACTCACAAAGGATGAAGTGCCAAAAGAACATGTGAAGGAAAAAAAAAAAAAAAAGGAATAATGATTTTGAGGCTTATAATCCATTTTTCAAAAAAAAAACTCGTTCATCGTGCTCTAAAGATTCTACAAGAAACTCATGGCTTAATATGAAACCATACCTATGTAAAAGAATACACTGTGAATAAGAAGTCTAGTCAGAATTATTTTCTAGTTTTGAGCAATGATGCTCAAGAATTCCTCTGGCACTAAAACATTTTACTGTGATTACATGAAATAGAACACAATATAAATCTGCTACAAAATCACAAAAAGACAAAATGGAATTTGTAAGCTGAAAAGTGTAAATATTATGTTTTAGAAAGAATATTTTTCTTAGAGTTGTGGAAATGACAGCTGCCTTATATAAAACACCAAAGCTGAAGGAAATGTCATACAATATCTACGGACTGCACCTGTGATGGAGTATGGGTTCTTAGCTTACCAAGGGCCACCAAGTGTACATGATCTCAGCTCTGACATCCACATGGTTTCAAATGAGAAATCATTGCATATAGAAGTATTTCAAAAAGAAAACACACACCACTGAATAGACAGTAAAAAGAACTTCTATTGTAGGAAATACAACAGTGAAACAAAACAAATCTGCAGGGCTTATTAGCCAGGGACAGGAGAGTAAGAGACAGACCTAAGAAAAGGAGATGCTTCAAAAACAAACACTTCTAATACTGCTGCTGAAACAAAGAGAAATCCTACAAAGAACTTGAGGACAAGGTGGGGAGCATATATGCAAGAATATGTAGAAAAAATCCTCCATAAATTCAGTAATAATAACAACGATATAAGGCCAACGCACGCGAGTCATACAGAGTTTAGAGTCATGCATCACCCATCACAGCTTCCACAGCACAACCAGCATTTCCATATGTGCGGCCCAGAAGAAATGTTTCTGCTCTCTTTAGTACAAGCGTTAACAAGGAATGCCCTACTCAGTCAGATTCATGACTCATCCAGCCCACTGCACTGTGCTGTTCAGGACAGCAACAGGAGGGCACCCTGTTGGGAGAGCCTGTGGATCCTGGCACTTCCTGCAGTTTGCTCCCATTCCACTCCCTAAGCATCCACAGCTGTAGCATTTGGTATGCTGGTGGGTACGTGCCTGTGTAGTCCTTTTAGGGACACCTTCTGGACTTGTCCACGATTCATCCACCTCCCTTCTGAACATGCTGATACTGTCCGGCCTCTACAACCTTCTGGGGCAGCAAGCTTCAAAATTTTTCTTTGGTTTAAATCAATCTCCCACTAGTTCTATGGCTTGTTCTCAATTTTTGTAGTGTAGGGTTTGAACAGATGTTCCACGTTCAGCTTTTTCACTGCTGTTGTGACTTTGTAAAACTTGACCATATCTCCGCTCAGCATTTCCCTCTCAGGACAGGAGAGTCCCAACCCTTTGAATCTCTCCTCACAAAGCAGCTGCTCCAGCACCTCCATCATTTTAGTCTTCCCTATCCGACTTCTCCAACCCCAACTATGCACTTGAGTATTCCACACAGTATTCAAGAAGTGGAGAAGTGGGATCATGGGATCGCTCTTGTTCTATATACCAGCAAAATGATGCCTTCTGCCTTGCTCTCAATCTCTAAACTGATTATGGTTTGGTTTTTTNTTTTTTTTTTTTTTTTTTTTTTTTTTTTGGCTGCCACTGCACACTGACTCCATGATTTCACTTATTTATTTCCAGGACCTACTTCAACAGTTTCTTTTGATCTTCTCCACTCTAGTGAATCTTTGAAAAGAGTGACAGAAGCTAGCTATATATATAGATATATATATGTAGAAATCAGGTGGTTGGAGGAGTTAAAGAAAAGTTGCTTTTTTAAAGATTTCTTTATATTATGCTTTCTGAAAAAAAGGGAGCAAACCCTCCCCCTCTTTCTTTAAAGGCATGATCATACTGGAGAAAAGTATTGCAGAAAAACAGAACCATTAACTAGCTGAGATTTTCTTTGAAAAGGTTTTTGCCAGCTCTGGTTACAATCTTTTCAGATTCACTCATGTACATATTTTTCAAATAACCAGTAAACTTCCTTGCAGCTGACTTCTCTGACAGACCCATATCACTGACTTGTAAAAGTGGTATCACTTTTAATGCAGCCTCTGTAAAAATAACTGGAGACCATTCTAATGAATTACTACATTATAAGCAAAGAGACCATGACTCCTCCTGATATTCTAGCAAACTCAGACTATTTACATCTCAGCCTCTCCGTCTTGGTGAATTATAAAGTGCTTTGTCCATATCCTGTAGCGATGGTACTTTCAAATCAGCATAGATGGTTTCACTGTTCATGCATACAGGGCAAGCAAAAGGCAGAAGGGATGGAGCTATGGAGCAGTCTTGCTACAACATTCCATGAGGATACTGACTGAAAAGAAGTAGAGGGCATATGTTGCCTAGCAGTTTTTAATTGCTCCCTCAGTTCAGAACTATGAAAAACCTTTTTAGAGAGCAGAGTTCTGCAGAGAATTGCACTCGTAAAATATTACCTGGTATTCTCTTATTTTGTTCTACGCAGCAGAAATTTCTACAGTGACTGGACATTTAAGTTATACCTACCTTGGCCAGAGGAATTGAAAATACAATGTAATCTACTAATGGACAGCATTACAGAGAGAAAAGCATTGCATATGTATGATGGAGTGAAGGGAGAAAGCATCCTCCTCCTGTTTTCTGAATGCATTCTCTCTTCTCATTTCTGTAGGTCAAATAGATTTGACTAAAAATCA
>VXAV01002603.1:73420-95193 GCA_013399715.1 Alectura lathami | reverse complement strand
TGCATTTTAAAAACAAATCAATGACTATGATGTCAGCCTGTTTATCATTTCAGTCCTGGGAACATTTTCTTGGCATTTGGGTTTGATCTTCTAGGTGTGTCTAATTGTTATAAAGCCACAGCTGTGTGAGTTAGATTTCCTAGGGAAGTTTGCTGTATCTTTGGATTTCAATGGAGTAAAGCTTCTGTCTCATTTCTCACCTTCAAATTGTTCTGAAGCCCAGAGCATTTTTATAATTGAATTATGGTGTCTGCAGGAGAATGTAAAGCAACACTTCCTTACAGCCTCAAAGGCCGATTTTTTCCCCTTTGGTTTCCTCTAGGAGAACAAAGATTGTTAAAAGTTTGCCTCATTATTTAGACCCTGGAGCATGCTTATACTGTACACTTAGGAAAAAAAGAAAAGAACATCTTTTTTTTACTTTTTCTGTTTTGCATGTAAAGTGCTAGACTTACTTTTGCGTACTTGTATATAGGTGTTAAGATAAAAAAACTGCAGACTTGACAGTTCTTGTTATTGGGGTTTGATTTATTTATTTTGTGGTGGGAAAATCATCATACAGCAGTCTACTTTTTCCTGAAACAGCTGTTTCCATCTACATTTTTAAGGACTTAAACTTTGACCCTGTTTAGACAGTAGGCTGCCATTTCTTGATTAGCTCAATTTGCGTACAGTCACTCCTGTTTTGCATACAAGCAGATGCCTGCAGTATGCAGGGATTGAACATTTTATCCATTTCTTGTTCAGTAAGATTCCAGAACAAAACATCCGATGTTAGCTTAATTTCCAGAGCAAAAGCCAGGTAGTTTCATTTAGACTGCTCAGAGCCATATGATGACTATGGGTTTAAGTAATTCAAAATCACCTTCGGGGTTAACAACCCCCAACACTACTGTCATAAAGAGCTTTTTTTCCTAGTCATTCTCATGTTATGATGGAGATAGAGGAGGTCTGGCTGTTAAAATTTATCCATTAAACATTTCAACTTAAATTAAAGCATATCATCTGGGCATAAGATTGAGAAGGGGTAGAGGACGTGGGGGTGGTTCTTTTTCTGCGATACTTGTCCACAGAACAATTGATGGTGTTCCTTAGAAGTTCCTCTTTCTTGAAACCAAATCTCCCCTTGAGTTTTTGTCGCTTTCTGTTCAGAGATTCCTCCCACCAGCGTCAGGTGAGGACTCCCACTTTGCTCCTGGATTTTTGCTGGTGCCTTAGTGTCCCGTTTCCACCCGAGTAGTTACCATTGTTGGGTTGTTCATTGCGCTAAGTAGTTTCTGCAAAGGACATGTATATTTAGAGGTGATTAGTCATGTGGTGGAAGGTCCAGCACCTCAGTGCAAGGTGAGGCATCACTCATACTGCCTTTTCCAGACACATCCACTCCTCCTGAGATCACCTTTCTCCCACACATCCCTTCAGGATTTCATGCCATCAAAGTGTGGCAACAACGCTTTTTTTGGCATTACTGCAACTTGTATCAAAGGTCAAGCCTGCAAGGAACTTCATCTGCAGTTGATGTAGCTAACTTTAGTGTAGCAGAATTGATCAAACTGAGAAGCAGGAGAATGGAGACCGCTACAGGATGTGGAATAAAACAACTAGCTTCTGCGTTCCAATCTAAGGTTCACATCTATGATATATAGAGCCGGCTCAATGGCAAGTGAAATAATACCAGCTTTCCTAATCTGCTTTCTGAGAAGTTAAATTTTCTTGCTGCATCCCACAGAAGCATTTTTTCATTTTCTTTCAGTTGTGGTACTGTCTGGATGCATATAGCTTAAAGGATACTGGGGAGATTCTGAGAAGCTTCTTATTTTTTATAGAACAGCAGTAGGCTGTGTGAATCATTTCATTCAGTCAAGCACTTTGTCAAATGGAGTGGAGACAACCCCTTGGGAGCTAGGTAAGGGAGCTGTGTTTAGCCCGGTGGAAGGAGTGCTGTGTTGGGGTTGTTTGTTCGCTGTGTTGGGCTGCATATGAGCTGTGGTTGTGCCGTTCCTTTTGCAGGGGCACGGTTATGGTAGGGTTGAACTGGACCACAGAATGTGGGAAGTGAGCCTTAGGTCTTAGCTGCTTATCCAGCCTAGCGTGTTATCTGTTGCCTGTGAATTATTCCAGAAGACCCCCCACCCCCCTTTAGGGAGGGTAGCTTGTCCCTGGAGCTTCTGGGCCTTGTGAAATTTTCTGCCAGACAGACCACCCCTAGCTTAGCCTGAGAGATCATTAACAGGCATGTCACTCGCACCATAGCTGAGAACAGCATTATTATAGACCACTCCAAGCATTGACCAGCCAATAATGCTCTCTGCATGTACAGCTGATGCATGAAGCTGTTGTAAGGAGCAGCTTGTACGTCCTTTGTGCCTTTGTGATGACGCCCACAGTTGTAAAGGCACCTGAATACAATGAAGCTTCTGTACAAGGCACGTTCTGCTGGAGAAGGCATTGTATTTTCCTCCTGTTTCTCTTTTACATTGGACAGAAAGGAAGTCATTCATCCAGCTGCACTGCGTTATCATGTAAAGAGTTTTCCAAATGATGTGCATCCAGCGTACATAACAACATTTTAGCCTTACAGGTTGTATTTAATTCTTATTACAAGCTGTGTAAGAACTGAGAAAACAAACAGTTGTGTAGAGATGGAGCTCCACGCACTTCAATAACGATGCATCAATTTGAACTAAACTGTGAAGGTTTGCACAGGGACAAAGGGTGAATTATGTCAGCTGGGCTGTTATTGATATCCAACAGGATGCTGAGCTCACTCTGTGCTTATGCTGCTGCTGGCCTGCATTATTCAACAGTCCACAGCTCCCAAGAAAACAGCTCTGTGAGCATCAAACCAGCGGTGTGGAAACTTCATGAGTCTTCCAAAGCATAGCAGACAGAAGAGGAAGGGATTGGCCACGTCCATGTTATAACCTGTTGCTCAATGGAAGAGGATTGTACTTGCATTCTGGCTGCACTGGTTCTACAGCTTTTAAAACAAGAAGAGAAGAGCTCATCACATCATTTGTTGTGCTGCTTTCTTGCACTACATTTTGATTGCTACAGAAGAAGAACAAAATACAATTTACATGCTAGCAAATCAGTAGGCTAGCTGTTACTTAAACTGTAAAAGAAAAACACACAAAATAGGTTTTTTTAATGAGGTCTGATGGGGAAAAAGGGAATTTTTTTCCGACAGACATGTCAACTAAGACATTTTCTGCATAAAATCTTCAAGATGCTTTGCAAGCCTTTTAGCTTTAGGATTTCCTTTGACTGTAGCAGGAGTCACACAGCTAAATCCTTGCATTGTGGTTTCTAAATTTACCCTAATGGATTTAGACTTAGTCTTCAATGGCCTTTCTGACATTTGTTAGCACTTGTCATAAACTTTATTTCTAAAGCAAGTTTTTTGGACTGAGATATTTCCATCACCTTCTTCTGTCTGCTTCCTTTTTAAGAACAGGCTTTGCACATTTTTGTGTTGATAACGTTATGATTAATATCTGAATAAAAGCTTTCCTTAACTGACTTTTTCTAAAACTGTTGGCTCTTTAAGCTGGTACTCTCTGTTCACATCCTGAACACGTCCTCCAAATCCAGGAGAGATTTCCAACTGCACTTTTTCTTATTATAGAAGGCAGATAAGTATCTTGTAGGGGTGTTAATAGTGCAGGTCAGGAATCACTACAGAAAATAAGGAGTTAGAAAGGAAACTAGGCAGTTTCATTTGCACTGAGAACCTAGAATACACTGGATGATGCCTGAAGCAAGGGAAAAGCAAGATAATGTAATAGAAAATATATGTTGTATTTTTTGCAAGAGCGGAACAATCCTATAGTTCCTGTCAGAGACATGAGAAATGCTACAATCTCTTTGACGGCTGTACTGACAGGCTAGAGCTAGAACATGGGGCAGGAGGGGAGAAGGAGGAAAAAGATTTTTCAATTCTTTTTTCTTGTTTTGCCAATTATTTTTCCAACTACTAGACACAGTTATAGCTCAAATCTCATACTGACGTTAGTGATCCATATAAAAAGGAAGAATGTTTTGCTGACTCTCTCTTGCTATTTTGGCTTTTGTTCAAAAGCTAGCTGCATTTAAGTCCCATGAGTTTTTCAAAGAAATTTGTCAGTATAACTCTTAGTTGGCCTAATAGATAAAGCCATCCTTTATCTGGTAGGTGTAAACATTAGTGGTCTTGTGACTGGATTAGCACTTGCTACTGATGTGAACACTAGAGTAGCCAGGCCTAGAATAACCCTGACAGCTCTGAGAGAACTGGTAATCTCTTAGTAATTTATATTTTGTTGCAATAAATTCTGCTAATAAGCAAACTATGTAAAAGGACACAGCCTTTAGCAATCTGTTTTGGCAGGGGATGTAGACAGCTAATTTGAGAAGCAAGTTGATGATGTTTTTAGCAGGCTGGGGAGAGAGTGGAAAGTGAATAGTGACATAACATATTTTGATTTGAAGGCAACAAGTTGGAAACAGGTATGAAAACTGCATTGTTTAAAGCTGCTTAACTGCAGTCATAGTTTCTTAATGTTCCTCTAAAGATAAATAGGTATAAAAAATCAGAAGAAAATAGCTATCCGTATCAATTCAGATAAAGCACGGTAAGCGCTGCACTTGCAGCAACCACGCAGTTAGAGGAGTTCAATTTGAAACACCGGGTGAGTTAGAAAGAGACCTTAAGCAGAAGCGTATGTACTATCGTGAAACAAATATGTCTTCAATATGTCCCAGCAAAAACCAAATTTCACAACATCAACAAATAATATTAGTGAGGTAAGTAGAAAAGTGAGGGAGGGCACAGGGACCAGTCAAAGAAAGAGATGTGGATCTGACAATTATTGTTGTGGTAGTGGCAGGTGGACAGGAAGAAATGTCCATTGTGGTTTAACCTTGATAAAAATGAAGCCCTATGCAACCACTCACTCACTGCACTCCAGCAGGCTGTGGAAGAAAGTGTGAGAACTTGTGGGCTGAGATAAGGACAGTTTACTAGGTAAAGTAAAAGCTGCACACTCAAGCAAAGTGTAGGAAGGAATCAGTTCTCTACATATTATGTTCTAGAAAAAAAAAAAAATAACAACAAAATGTGATGGGTGAACAATCTCTGGATGGATCAGACTCAGAGAATTGTAGTAGATGGGGTTACATCACACTGGCACTTGCTAGTAGAGTTCTGCAGGGCTCCATTTTTGGGATACTTCTCTTAATGTTTTCATCAGTGACTTGGATCCAGGACTTGAATGTACACTAAGTTTGCGGATGACACTAAGTTAGGAGGAACAGTTGACTCCCTCAGCAATAGAGAGACCTTGCAGAGAGATCTTGACAGCTCAGAGGTCTGAGCAATCACCTACCACATGAAGTTTAACAAGAGCAAGTGCTGGATTCTGCATCGGGGACAGGGCAGCCCTGGATATACAGACAGACTGAGGGACAATAGGCTGTAGAGCAGCCTCAAAGAAAGGGATCTGGGGGTTCTGGCTGTTGAACACGAGCCAGCAGTGTGCCCTGGCAGCCCAAAGGGACAACTGTACCATGGGCTGCCCCAGGCCCAGCACGGCCAGCTGGGCAAGGGAAGAGATTGTTCTGCTCTGTTCTGCCTGGTGTGGCCGCACCTCGAGCACTGGGGAGAAGTTTGGCTGCCACAGCTTAAGGATATAAAACTGTTACAGAGCATCCAAAGGAGGGCTATGAACATGGTTAAGGGTCTAGAGAGCAAGAAGTATGAGAAGTGGCTGAGGACCCTTGGTCTGTTCAGCCCAGAGCAAAGGAAGCTGAGGAAGCCCACAGCTCCCTCCCAGGGAGGCGGAGGGGCAGGCACTGATCTCTGCCCTCTGGGGACAGTGACAGGACCCGAGAGAACTGCAGGGAGCTGTGTCAGGGGAGGGTCAGGCTGGGGGTGAGGAAAAGGTTCTGCACCAGAGCGTGGTGAGCATGGAAGAGGGTACCCAGGGCCGTGGACACAGCCCCAAGCTGCTGGAGCTCAAGGAGCGTTCGGACACTGCTCTCAGACACAGGGTTTGGGGTTGGGTGGTGCCGTGTGGAGCCAGGAGCCAGACTTGATGGTCCTTGTGGGTCCCTTCATGTTCTATGATTCTGGGACTCTGCATTGGCAAGCGAGTGTTCAGCCACTTCCAGGAATGCAGGAGTAATGAAGTGCAACAGTTTATTGGGAAGAAAAATGCTATCATTTCAAGCATCCCCCTTCTTCCTTCTACCCCTCCATTTCTATTACTGAGCATGATGCTGTACGGTATGGAATATCCCTGTGGTCTTTTGGGGTCAGCTGTCCTGGCTGTGTCCCCTCAGAGCTCCTTGTGCATGCCCAACCCCCTCACTTGTAGGGCAGTGTGAGAAGCTGAAAAATCCTTTGCTCTGTGTGAGCACTGCTCAGCAAGAACTAAAATGTCAGTGTGCTGTCATTGCTGTTCACATCCCAAATCCAATTCAGCATTATACAAACTATGAAGAAAACTAAATCTATCCCAGCTAAAACCAGTAAAAATCTGAAAACAGCCACCTTGCCCTTCACTGACTGTAACAGTGAAGGAAGATTGACATATCAGCGATGCCATCACCAATATTTCTTCACCACAGAAGAGTTTTATGTGGATTTGTTGACAAATAATTGTCAAGAGGAATGGCAGATGCTGACGGTGGTTGGTTATTAATGCTCAGTATATGCAAAAGGTACCTACACGACAGATCTTCCTCAATGCATTCTGCCAGCTTCCAGCAACCAGTGACTTAAAGACTTCCTCCACATTCTTGGCTTTCGCAGCCATTTGGCTGATTGTTTACGCAATTTTAGTCCTGAATTTTCTTCCTCTGTGAGGAAATTTAGGGGGGCCCTTTGTCCCAGTGGGTGTCTTCTTCTGTTTCAGTATAAGAGAGGAGACAATCTTGGGTCTAAGCCTCTGTCCAGGTGTCTTGCCAGCTGGACCATATGTGGTTGCCTTTGTTCTCTTGTCAGTTTCGGCTGCACAAATAATCTGTTGACAGATATCACAGATGAAGCTGAAGACTGTTTTTTGAGTTTAGTGACTAAAATGGAATATTTTTCATATTGAAATACTGAGCCATGATCATTTATTATTCCCACTAACAAGTGAAAAAAAAGAACTAATTAAAAATTGCAAAAATATCTATGAAGCCTTCCTATCAACTTTTGAGAGTTCATTTCAATAATAAATAATTTCAATAATAAAACCGAATAACATAGGTAGACTTCTTGAATAAATTAAGTAAATTCAATTTTGCATGTATCTAAGCATGTATGTATGTATACATACGTAAAGACATATGTGCTTACTTATATAAAGAAGAAGAGAGAGAATGTGCTCTTTAGCCTTGAAATTTTTAGTATTTCAGTGTTCTGGAGTAGTGTAATGGTAAACAAAACCTAGGTTTGATTTTGAGATTTCTACAAAGGAAATCTAAGAAAGAAAAGACAGTATCTGAGTATCTTACATTCAGTACCTTAGCAGCTAAGTTTGTATAGTCAGAAATATCTAGCTATGTTACTTCTATAATTATTGACATGAAAATATGAGATTTACTTTGCCATTAGTACATCAGTTTCTTCAGGAAAAAAGGTGCTGTTTTATTTTACTTAAAATAAAATACCAATATTCCTTTTTGGTTTGTGGCCATGCTTTAACAGCCATATAAGTTTCAAATAAATGGAATGACATCTGTACAACCTGGAACAGAAGTAATAAGATAATAACTCATCTTCTACCATCACTTATCTCTATAACTGGCTTTCATTCAGAAGGTTCCATGTTTTATGATTTAATGAGAAAGCTGTACAAGCTGGCCTGTTCCTGAAGCCCTGTTGATTTTTCAGGCGTTTTTATTAACAGCCTTCTCTGTAGGTTCATATTTACATGACTTGCTTCTAGTGAACTTCAGATACTCATTCTGCTCATGTCAGTCACCTTGGCTATTGAAATGCTAGAGTTTCTACTATCAAGTGTCTAAAAAAATTCCAGAAAGAGGGAATGAAACAGAAGGAGATTTGTTTTAAATACCCTGGATAAATAGGTTGATGAATTTGCCTTTGGGGAGCTAAAGCAGAACCTTGAAACATTACAGTTAAATATTAGCCCTATGGCTATGCCCTGGGGTCTGCAATGCATGAGGCTGGAGGAATTTATTTCAATGCTCCTCACTGTGGTAAGAGTTCACTAAGTGGTCAAAAAGACTCAAAGGAAAGTTTGAACTTAAAAAGGTGCCCCTGTATACAGAATCCATCAGGCAGAGATGTCTTTCTATCTTTGGGTATCGCTGCCATCAGGTAGACTCACAGTCATGGCATTGACAGTGTTCCTGTACTCACAATTTATATTCATGGTCTTACTATTTACATAATCTAAAAGATTTATATTCATATTCATGAGGAAATAGAGGAGTGAGCCTTAAATTGTATAGGTGCTACTGAATTTCAGACAGTAATTTTCCAAGAAGAGTACCTTTTGGAGTTCTGTATGTTTAGCTGGAGTCTAAATGTAACAATGGTGAATTTAACAGAATATTGTTCATGTTAAGCCAAGAAGATCATCTAGCAAAATACATAGTTTGAGTCTTCAGGAGGTAGTCACTGTTTACAGCTGGAGGAATTTCACTAAGCCTGCTGCTCATAGATTTTCTGCCTGATATCTTTTATTATGCAGGCAGCCTGTGGTAGTCATTTTGTTAAGGCCTGTGAAAACCCACTCTCTGTTTTTTTCATTGGTAGTTTAAATAATAGTAATGTCACTACCAATGTTTTGTGTTTCTTTCTCAACATTTCATAATAAGTTGCCTGTTAATTATTTTGGGGAATTCTTCTTGGAAAGCTTCAACCCCTCCATGCTGCAGTTGAGAGATATGAAGTGTATTGGAGCACAGCATTGGGCTAAGGAAGTTCTCAACTTCAGCTGATATACCTATGGTATATATGGTGGTATACCTATGAAGCAAAAAGTGTCTCTGTGCTTCAGCTCTTTCCCCTTTTTGTAGTTTTAGTGTAGTTTTAGGCTCTCTCTTTCCTTTTCCTTTATCATCCAGCTCCTGAGAGTTCTTTCCCAAGGCATACGAAGCTGAGAGCAGCATCAGTGTTGGGCTGTGTATGAGTACTGTGCAGGCAGAGTCCAGTCTAGTCTTTTCGACACTGAAACCAACCCTTTCTTACAACACATTTTTTTATCTGATTGTTTGCCCATTGTTTCCTATTACTCTAATCTCTCATAATGCATTTTCTTTTTCTGCAGATGATCTCAGACTTGTTCTTTTTTACTCCATTAAAATATAGTGGCTAAAATGGTTCCCTTCACCCTTGACATTTACTTAGTCATTTCTCTTTGAATCTACCTTTGCTGGGTCAGATTGCAGGTTACAGCCCTGACATCCGGGATGTCTATGCAGTCTATGCTTCCATTATCCATTACCTGACTCTTTTTCTATCTGTTTCAGTCCTTATTTTGGTCATGTCTTCCACCATAAAGCTCTATGCAATCAGTAATTAATGTCAATCAATTCATCTTGTCTCTCCCACCTACCAAATTCTAAGATCCAGCTTTTGATCTGCCCCTAGGGCCTTACAGAGTCAGGTGGAACCCATCCAGGTGAGAGAAAGAAATCTACCTTTGCCGATCCCTGCAGGAAATGGCAAAAATGATAATCCATTGTGCTCAAACCTTTTCAGGAATGAACTTCCTTGATTTCCCCCTTGTGGTTATCATCCATGGTAAAACTGCTGGATTCTTTCATAAAGACAAAGCATGAAGTCTTGCTATGGGGAGATCAACTTCTTCAAAAGCGTTGGATCTGTGATTGGACCCCAAATCTTTGGTACTAAAAGAGAAGGAAAATTACTGCAATATTTGATAAGGTGCTCAGAGCAGGAGTACAAGCAGGAGGAAACATGAAAATAGGCTAGTAATTTGCACATCAGGATTTCCCATGAGAGAAGAAACATGGAAAATTATTTCAAATAATCTGCAATGCTTTTCTTCTCTGACTTCGTATGCACGTTTCTTTCTTCCACTTTTTATGGCTAGCTCTAGGGCTTAATCTCTATGGGGGTGCAATTGAGGATCTCTCAACTTAGTGCTCTTTTAACTCATGGCCACAGGCAGTGAAGGAACGCCCCAGTAAAGTCCATACCAAGTGGTAATGGTATTGCATAGTAAGTGGTAAATCATACCCTTGTCCTCTTCAAAGAAGACACCTCTCCTGCCAACATATACACATGATTAGAGACTGCTTCTTCTCGCTAGTTTTGTTTTCCTGGAGGCAAAAGCACAGATTAAAACCAGTAGTGTCATAAGCAGCCTGCAAAAGAGGTGTCTTGTATATGCATGTGTGCATGCATACATGTATGTGTCTGTGTGTGTAAATATGCCTTTAATCTTTAGGCTGATCACCCTGTTCACCAGGAAAGAGCTTGAGCTCATTATTTAATTGAAATACCTTTTATTTTCATCAAAACCACATGGATCTCCTTTGCATGTAGCTTTATATTCCCCACCCTGGATGTCCCTGTAATAGTAGCTGCAGAAAAGAATTTCTGTCATTTTGTATTGATGACTAAAGGCTTAGCAGCCATCTAGGGGGAGGAAGAGGGGAAAATTATCTGGGTAGGCTTACACTAGCCAGTTGACATAACAGCTACTTGGGTGGTATGAGGTTTCTGGGATGTATATGGCCGTTTAATGCTTTCTCTTGCCAAAACATCTGGAATCCAAAATCCAGTCGTTAGACAGCCACACATGTTAACAAAACAACCGGACGGAGAACACATGCTCAAGGGAAAAAAAAAAAAAAACCCACTTGATAAGGCATCATTGTTACTACTAGGAAATTAGACATGTAAGGTTGTACTTCAAAGCAAGAATTTTTATTATAGCATACATGAATGGTTTGATTTATTGTGCAGCAAAGCAAGACTGTAGCACATCCTCCTGCCTCACAGGTGAAAATACATTCATTGTCCAAGGAAGCCACATGGTAAGCAGTTTTAAAAGCAGCCTGCAGATAAGAAAATAACCTTGTTCCTCACTGCAGCTCCTCTCCTTAAACACACAAAGCCTTGTGAGAGGCTGCTTTTAGGAAAGCAAGGTACCATTTCTGCTCTCTACATCATTTTGAACTTGAAAACAAGCAAAAGATATCAGGGGTTTCACTGCAAGGCTATGAAAATGAGAACAAAAGGTAATGCCTCAGGCATTTGCAGAGATGATTTTACCCAAAGAGGTAAGTGGAGAAGGTAGCTTTCTTTCCCATTAGGACTGACCCATATTGCACATAGCTGGATAATTGCACACCCGTCCCAGTTGACTGAGATTATGATGACCCTAATGTGTGTTCTGCATCCAGTCATCACCAGCACTTATAAAAACTCCTAGCAGACCCAGGAGCTTTCAGGCCTGGCTCAAAGCTCACAAGCTTTCACCTCTGAGCCTTTGTTGAAAGGGAAGGAGTTGCAGAGAGGAGCTATGGGGAGGAGGAGCCATAGGTATGCTCTCACTTGTGCAGCGTCCAAAAATCTCATCATTTGGCAATTATAATGCTTTAACTGTAATCTTAAAAAATATTTTGAAAAATGTTCATAAACATGTTTCTGAATCCCTTTATGTAAATGAAACATTATTATAAGATTAAAGTGTGGGGAAAGCTGGCACAAAGATTGTTTGAACAAGTGTGCTTGTGATTTCTTTTCTTAAGGTAAGTACATGTAAGATTAGGAGACTTAACAACTGTGCTGGTGAGTTCTGAGAGTTGTTTGTTTAGGAACATGAACATGTTGCTTGCAAAGCCAGGAACTTTGGGAGTTTGAAAACCTGAGGTCTGAGATGAAATGAACAGAGAGGAATTGGTGTCAAAGAGGAAACCTGATGCACAGTGTGATTTCTAAAGGCTAGCACAGGAGACTTAGGCTGGTCTGCTCCAGTTTCTCCTTCTGCCGCTGACACCCTCTGACCTTTGGATGAATCAATTAACTTCTCTGTACTTAATATTTTTTTAAAGGATGACTTCCTTCTTCACAGCAAGGGCAGTAGAGAAAATGAGGATGGAAATTATCTTTAATTGTCCTTTAAAAAAATCCCTAGCAAAAGAATGTCCACTTTTTAAAAGTGCTATTATAATATTGGTGAAAATCAAAGACAGCATAGAATCATAGAATCATAGAACGGCTTGTGTTGGAAGGGACCTCAGAGGTCATCTAGTTCCAACTCCCCTGCCGTGGACAAGGCTGCCAGCCACTAGCTCACTAGATCCAACTGCCCAGGAACCCATCCAGCCTGGCCTTGAACACAGCCAGGGATGGGGCAGCCACAGCTTCTCTGGGCAGCCTGTGCCAGCGCCTCACCACTCTCTCGGTGAAGAATTTCTTCCTGATGTCCAACCTAAACCTCCCCTCTTTCAGTTTTAGCCCATTCCCCCTTGTCCTGCCATTATCCACCTGTGTAAAAAGTCGGTCCCCCTCCTGCCTGTAAGCTCCTTTTGAGTATTGGAAGGCCGCAATGAGGTCTCCCCGGAGCCTTCTCTTTTCCAAGCTGAACAATCCCAACTCCCTCAACCTTTCCTCACAGGAGAGGTGCTCCAGCCCTCTGATCATTTTGGTGGCCCTCCTCTGGACCCACTCCAACAGCTCCACATCCCTTCTGTACTGGGGGCCCCAGGCCTGGACACAGCACTCCAGGTGAGGCCTTCCAAGGGCAGAGGAGAGGGGGACGATCACCTCCCTCTCCCTGCTGGCCACCCCTCTCTTGATGCAGCCCAGGATGCCATTGGCCTTCCTGGCTGCAAGAGCGCACTGCCGGCTCATGGCCAGCTTTTCGTCAGTCACGACGCCCAAGTCCTTCTCCGCAGTGCTGCTCTCAAGGAGTTCTTCTCCCAGTCTGTACACATACCTGGGATTGCCTTGACCCAAGTGCAACACCTTGCACTTGATCTTGTTGACCCTCATCAGGTTCTCGTGGGCCCACTTTTCCAGCCTGTCCGGGTCCCTCTGGATGGCATCCCTTCCTTCAGGGCTATCAACTGCACCACTCAGCTTGGTGTCAACAGCAGACTTGCTGAGGGTGCACTTGATCCCACAGTCTAAGTTGTCAATACAGATGTTGAAGAGCACCGATCCCGAGAGGGACCCCTGGGGGACACCGCTCATGACCGGCCTCCACCTGGACATAGAGCCATTGACCACAACCCTTTGGCTGTGAGGAGAGCCTATCAATTTGTATCCCAAGTCATAAGAGAGAAAAAATGATCCTCCCTCCACACCCTACCTGAAGGGACATTCCTCTGAGCATGTTTCTGTCCCTGCAGAGAGGGTGAGAGAGCAACAGCATGTGAAAGTTTAGTCCTGGTGGTGCTTGTGTTGCAGGAGGCTCAGATGCTTCCCTGACAGTCCCTCACAAGATAGCCTGTCTGAGGAGAAGGAACAGTGTGTGCCACATTTCCGAATGTACAGAGCTGACAGAACAAAGAGAAGAGTCCTTTTTTCCTGATGGCTAGAAACTTCTTCAACGTCTACATTGTCAGAAGCATCAAAAAGTCACCAGCATTTCTCATGTTACATTAGGGGAAGATGGGGGCTGATGGGCTTTGGGGTGGTATGTTTATAGTATCTGACCCTCAGTTTCAAAATTCAAAGGCATTCCTCCTAGCCCATGCATCAGGGAGAGATTTCCTTGGAGTCAAAAGTTTCATCGTGTGGCAAGAGGACCTGTGAAGGATTGCTTTATTATGAGAAGGACAGGGAGAAAAAGTAGGTGATTTATTTAAGTAGCAGGCAGTTCTTCTCAGAGAAGAGAGAGCCTATCTTACCCTCCACATTCTCAGCTAATGAATGAGCCTGGGAAACTGGAGCAAGATCAAAGTTGCTTTACGACAAAATTGCTGGCATTCCAGAAATAGCTGAGAGTTCCTCTATTCACACTAAGTATGAATCAAGTTCACTGACACACAAAGCACACACAATGGGACCTTCCACTGCATTGTTACCTTGACTCTCAGCTTATTGCCCTGCCTGACCCCTGCCTAAAGCAATTAAGAAATTACTGCTCCTTCACTCATTGTTCTCTTTCGTATGAAGGTGTCAAAGGTCAAGATGTATAACTACAAAAATGGGAAACCCTCAAAGTGCGAACTCAAGAGTACTCGGTAAAATGTTTAGTTTGCTGCAGACTTACAAAGTAAATGAAAGTAAATGATCTTAAAAAAAAAAAAAAAAGCCTCAGAGGACTTCCAAATCCAATGTGTTCTCCAACACAGGCATGCCAGCAAGGTGAGGTTACATCTGAAAGAGACTGCTATTAAACTTAAGTCTATTGATTTAATACAGGAAGCTGCAAGTGGATACATGATCTGTTTTGAAGGAGATCCTTGTTTCAGCTCCCAGTCAGCGGTCCTATAGCCTGACGTGTTAATGAGATTCAACCCTAGATCGAGGTGAATGGGTCCAAGTGCAGCCTAAGGCTTTGAATCATGCCAGTCATGTAAAGTGTAGTGGGAAGGAGAGATCAGAGATCACTGATTATAGAACTTCTGCACAAAGCCTTCTACTTCGTTTCTAGTATATCTTTGAATGTTAATAGTAAACATTTTATCTTCCTGATCAAGTTTTATGAAATGAAAGAGAAAAAATAATGCTCCTAACTGAAGATCTCAGAACAGTTCTTTCCTGCGTGCTGACAGTCTGGAAATAAAGTATTGGGTCCTAGGCTAGTCTGTCCCAGGTCAGCAAGGCTTGCTGTGTAGCCTGCTTGATCGATACTAGAACATTTCCTCCCAAAATAACACATTCTTGTTGACTCAGAATAGTATCAGCTAATTTTATTGGGGCTCTTGAGGCTGATTTCAGGAAGAGAACTGACCCAGTTTTCCTTTGCATCACAGTGACATCAGATCATGTGAGCAGGACCCACCTTTCTGCCACAATTCATATGGTATGTAACTACTTCAAAAGTTCCGTTGTTAGGTGTGTAACTCATTAAGCCTTCAGAGATTAATGGTGGCTGTCAGTGCAAGGCGCTCTGCGTTTGTACAGGCATAAAAGACAACCTTATCACTAACACCCTGCACCTGGCTTCAGAGTTCATCCTTAGGAAGCATTACTTAACTGCTTGTCTCCAAGGTCTGGTAAGTGCAACCTGCAACATTTGTCCCACATTGTGGTAAGCTTCTTAATGTTGAGGCAGAGTGGTCTGCAGAATACACTGTGCTACAATTTTCACCTGTGTTCCTGTAACAATTTTTTTTGTGGTGCAGCTGATGCAGATGATGATGGTGTTAGCTTTCATCCTTTCACTGCTGATTAACTGATATATCTCCTAGTGCAAAGGGTAGGGGGGCATATCCAAAGATATGTGAAAAAAAGGCTGACTTAAAAATTGTCATGAGGTGTACATTTGAGAGACTGAAAACTCATGTAGCGAAACACCCATGAGAGGTGCTTTGTTCTTGCCTTGGCTGAAAATTATCTGCTCTATGCTGCACAGCATCTGCAGGAACCATGAGGAATATCTTGAGTGCTGTCTGGCAGCAGTACAGGTGCTGGCAAGGCAGGCTGTGCACAGGATGATACGCAGCACAAGCACGAGCAGCGGTGTGGATCTGCTGGGCTCGTTGGCTGTGTACCTGTGATATTTGCCCACTGAGACGCTCCAGGCATCTTGTCAGAGGCAATGTCTATGTCTGAACACTGACAGGGACAATTGCAGGGAGAGAGAAATAACAGGTGGTTACTGGCCTGTTTCCATAGTAGCAAAGCTAATATCATTGTGTGTTTTGTTGTGTGGGTTTTTTGTTGTCATTGTTTGTCCTTGCAGTTTTGATCAGTAACCTGCGGAGTCTAAGGAGCTTTAAGGGTAATAAATCCCTTCCTGCTTTCCTGCCGTCTGCCTTGCCACCCTAATGCATGGAACCAGATATGCCTCAGAGCTAGTAACTGGTGCTATCAGAGGTTGCCCTGCCACTTAAATTTCTCACTTCGGAAAGTGCTTGTGTCCTGTAAGCTTGAGCTGTACTTAACAGCTGAGGTGAAGAGTAACCTAGGGGTCATTGATCACAGGGTTTTGCTGAAGGCATCACAAATATTTACTATGAAAAGGCAAGGGAAGTGCAGTGGATCTCTGAGAGTTATATCATGGGAATGTAATCCTGGCTCTGCTACTGACTTTATGCTTGACATTTTACTGACCTGACTCCCTGTTTGCTCTGTCCTGTCTGTGTGTATACGCTTGACGAAAGGGATTCTCATGCACTTCTCTATAGAGCGCCCAGACCAAAGTGATTCTGATTATATCTGAGACTTCTGTGAGTCCTTCTCCTACAAACACAGAAGTGCAAGTTTAGGAAGTTTGAAGGAGGTGACATTCATATATCATACACACTGCCTTCTATGTAGGCACCAATGTTTTTATTTGCCCATAGTGCAAACAATAATGATTTCAGAAGTCATTATCTTGAAGCACTGACATGTGTGAATGTTAAAAGAAAATGTGATGTCAGAGCACCAAGTCTTTCAAAACTTTGTTGCTAGAAGGAAATTCGCAGTCTGTGAAGTCTGAGTGGGATAGGCAGCAATTTTCATTTTAGGGACGGGTGACACAAGTTCTTTATTCTTCAGCAAAGAATAATTTTCTTTCCAGCATTTGGTAAAAGCATGAAAGAGATGTTGAGTAGCAGCTGTGGTATGTTATTCCGTTGTTGCAGGAAGTTCCTACAATTAAATATGTAGCGGTGGGATGCAGACAGGTCTATCTGGGAATAGCCTACATTAGGAGCCTCATACTGAGACCCTTATCCAAACAGCCTTGGTGTCAGGGAGAGCCTCTCAGTGCTCTGTTAAACAGCCTCCTGTGATGTACTGGATATAAACAGACCAAAGACCCTTAGCAATTCAGCTAGACATGTTTCTTTCTTTGAGAAGAGTCATCTGCTATTCAAAAGATGCTGGATTAAGATAGTGTCTTGGTTTTACACATAATGGTCTGCATGACAGTTGTGACAGACTTCATACAAGCATCTTTTTGTACAATGGAAGCATGTGCTTATGAAACAGCAGCTATTTTCATACAGTATCACTCTATTGTGTTCTTCCCAATGAATCCCCAGCCGTGCAGTGGAACCACTGGCATTCTGCTGCATTGATGGCCGTTGATGTACCACCAGGCCTCTGAGTGAAATATAGTGTGATCAGTCTCCCACGGCAAAATTGGGCATAGGACTTCAAGGGCTACTTTGCACAAGAAAACATTTTTCTAGTGTTGAAAGACACTTGGGATCTGCAAAACAGTCATTGCACTGTCTTGAAATTTATATCACAATGTGTTGCATAAGTCATTGAAAGAATAATACCACTATGACTTTTTCAGGTTGAACAAAATCAGAGGTGTAATTCAGGGTCTGATCTGAAGCCTACTGAGTTCAATGGAATGACTCAGTGGTTTTTCTTTTTGCTTCAGTAGGCTTTGCACTCCTGCCTAGATGACATTTTCTCCTTATAGTGGCTGTGTATGCGTCTAAGTGGCACTTCCCCCTTGCAGCCTTTTGTGTCCCTCCTCCAGCCCATCTTCTGCCACAGATATGGCCCTGCTCTGGAAAGGGAGGATTACCACTCCTTATATTCTAATTTAGTTTATTGACTTGGGTTTCAATCCCATATTTCAATCCCATAATTGTCTTTGCGTAGGCAGACCTTTGAAAACAACAGTTCTACTGATTGTAAAAAGGGGATTTCCCTTCTAGGAAAGCCATCAGAATTTTTTTCCTGTACTTCTCTATACTTTCTTCAGGTAAGAACTGTGGACTTTCGTACTGCAAACAATTATGTGTGAAGATAATTCCACGTGTCAAACATCCATTGACTTTAATGGTGAAATTGCCAGATAAAACCATTCTAGAAATTCTATTCTTGGGCAGAGCATTAACACATGCTATGGAAAATATTGAGCATATTCTCACAGGGAGAAGTATACTTGACTGGGTCTTTGCTCTTTATTTTGCAGCATTTGGGTCCTAAGTTTTTGCTTTAGTAGCAATTTTAAAAATTAGCATGAGTAAACTGGTGTGCAGAGCAGAAATTTAGTAAATGTGGATCAGATGTAAATTTAGTAATTTTCATGTGATGGCCAAAGATAAACCACTGCACATTCAATGCTGTTGTTCACATGGAGCGGCAAGGCCACAGAGGGAGCAGTCGAGCCCTGAGCAGTCAGGGAAACACCCACTTTACATCTAGGCATGTGCTGGAGTCAGCATCAGGTCCTTCCTATTCTTTGCGAGGAGAATGTGATGCATCTAAGGATGGGAATATTGACCAGGAGTGTGGAAATGCTGTTATTTTTCTACTCAAAAGTGCAAGGAATCCATCCATGGAGTGTTGTGCCCAGTTTTATAACTGCATTTCAGGACAGCACTAGAAGTTTAGAAACGGAACACAGAAGAACAGAAAGATGCCCTGGGATTTGTCATGTCTGCTGACAGTGAGAAATGTAGGCATATGTACTTATCTTATCAAACAAAGGGTGGAGATTAAGAGCTGTCTTATTGTGCTTTATGCATACCTAAACAGGAAAACAATCTACTGATTAGAGAAATGTCTTTAAACCAGTAGACAGACTCAACAAGGTTTGATAGTGAGTGAATAATGGATATATCCACAGATACTGGTGATGGTGGTTGACTGTTGGGACTGTTTGCTCAGGAACATGAGGGATTCACAGTTACTTCAAAGATGATAATTCAAGAACTAAAGGTATTCAAAAAATTACATTGTGTTTCAGCCACAAGATATAGACCCAAAAGAGGAATTACAAGTAAATATCCTTGCACTGTGTTGCACAAGTCAGACTGGATTATTGTAATGGCTTTTAAGGAGCCTGAAAATCTCTGAATCTATGAAAATGAATGAGGAATGTAAGAAGGTCATTACTTTTTCTTTTTCCCTTGGCAGATGCACCAAAAAGATACATTACATCAGATATCACTGTGTTGGACAACAACTATTTTCTGTTCTACTGGCTTCTGTAAAGATCTAATGAAACAAAGCATAAACTCTTTGCCACAAAAGCTGCTGACATTTTCTATTAGTTCATGTAATGGAAATAGCAGGGCAATTTGCCTGCAGCTTTTTCCCACTTTGCCCAATTATTAGAAAGAGATACTGGCAGCTCTTACAGCCTTTCTCATAATTATCTTCTTTGCTTGAGGCAAAAGCTTGTAACCCTGGCTCTGTTCTCCTGTGGGACAGCTGCAAAATTAAGGGCTATGCTACAAGTTATTTTTGGATACTACATAATATGTCTCACTGTAAGCAGGGTAGGAAGTCTGCAGTCAGCTCTGAAGCAACTGACTGGGGGTTGATCTGAGAAACAAGGCAAATCTCTTCTTAACAGTTAAATGGTGTTTCTTACTTCAGGGTTGGTCAGGTCTGGGTCTGCTGAAGTGCTGAAATGCTTCAAAGAGAGCGTGGTTCAAAAAAGTGGTGGTGAATGGAGTTGAATCCAGTTGGCAATCTGTTATGAGCAGTGTTCCCCAAGGGTCAGTACTGGGGCCAGTCCTCTTTAATATCTTTATTGATGGTCTGCATTGAGTGCACCCTCAGTAAGTTTGCTGATGACACCAAGTTGGGAGGAAGTGTTGGTCTGCCTGAGGGAAAGAAGGCCCTACAGAGGGATCTGGACAGACTAGATAGATGGGCTGAGGCTAACTGCATGAGGTTCAAAAAGACCAAGTGCTGGGTCATGCACTTTGGTAACAACAGCCCCAAGCAATGCTACAGGCCTGGGGCACAGTGGCTGGAAAGCTGTGTGGTGGAAAAGGACCTGGGTGTCCTAGCTGCCAGGGGGCTGAATATGGTTGTGGAGTGTGTCCAGGTGGCCAAGAAGGCCGATGGCATCCTGGCTGGCGTAAGGAATAGTGCGGCCAGGAGGAACAGGGAGGCGATCATCCCCCTGTACTCAGCACTGGTGAGGCCGCACCTCGAGTGCTGTGTTCAGTTTTGGGCCCCTCACTACAAGAAGGACATCGAGGCCCTGGAGCATGTCCAGAGAAGGGCAACAGAGCTGGTGAAGGGCCTGGAGCACAAGGCTTGTGGGGAGTGGCTGAGGGAGATGGGGCTGTTCAGCCTGGAGAAGAGGAGGCTCAGGGGAGACCTTAGTGCTCTCTACAACTCCCTGAAAGGAGGCTGGAGGGAGGTGGGGGTTGGCCTCTTCTCCCAGGTAACTGTGATAGGATGAGAGGTAACGGCCTGAAGCTGTACCAGGGGAGGTTCAGGTTGGATGTTAGGAAAGATTTCTTCTCTGAGAGAGCAGTCAGGCATTGGAACAGGCTGCCCAGGGAGGTGATGGAGTCTCTTTCCCTGGAGGTGTTCAAGAACCATGTAGATGTGACACCTGGGGACATGTTTTAGCATGCATAGTGGTGTTAGGCTGACAGTTGGACCAGATGACCTGAGAGGCCTTTTCCAACCTTTACGATTCTATGATTCTATGATTTTGTCATCTGTAGTGAATTCCTGGGTGGTCTTTGATAGTAAACATCTCAGTTAACCTTCAGGTAAACCTTCAGCACAGGTAAGGATGTGCTTTTAGTCTCCTATTTTATAAAGTGTATTTATATATAGATGTATATATGAATAAATATTTCTTATGCTACCTTGTGCAAGATGTAGATATAGGAAATCTATAATGAGGAAGGAGCTAAATGATTTTTGAAAGCCTGCACACTGATCCTCTGCACCTCTACAGCTGTGTAGAAATGACAGGAAAATGTATGTTCCCAACTGGAACATTGGAACTGGGAAGAACTCTCCAACCCCAAAATAAGAAATCAGGCAGGGGAGGCAGGAAACCAGCGTGGCTGAGCAAGGACCTGCTGGTCAAGCTGAGGGAAAAGAAGGAAAAGTATAGGCAGTGGAAGCAGGGATGGGTGGCCTGGGACGATTAGAGAGGTGCTGTCAAGTTATGTAGGGATGGGATCAGGAAGGCCACGGCGCAGGTAGAATTAAGCTGGCGAGGGATGTAAAAAACAACAAGAAGGGTTTCTTTAGCTCCATAGGTCAGAAGAGGCAGGTGAAGGAGAGTGTTCCCCCTCTAACAAATGGAAAAGGAGTACTGGCCTCCTCTGATGAGAAGGCTGTGGTACTTAATGAGTTCTTTGCCTCGGTCTTCACTGCCAGTCAGGCTGCCCAAGTCTCTCGTGTCCCTGAAAATCCAAGTGGGGATGGAGGGAGCAAAATCCTTCCCTGTGTAAGAGCGGAGCAAGGCTGAGACCACCTACATCTACAAGTCTATGGGCCCAGATGGGATGCATCCCAGGGTCTTGAAGGAGTTGGCTGATGTGGTTGCCAAGCCGCTCTCCATCATATTTGAAAAGTCATGGCTGTCAGGCGAGGTCCCCGGTGACTGGAAAAAGGGAAACATCGCGCCCATTTTTAAGAAAGGGAGAAAGGAAGACTCGGGGAACTACAGGCCAGTGAGCCTCACGTCTGTGCCTGGGAAGATGATGGAGCGGATCCTCCTGGAGGAGATGAGGAGGTGATTCGAGACAGCCAGCACAGCTTCACCAAAGGCAGGTCGTGCCTGACCAATCTGGTGGCCTTCTATGAGTGATGGCATTGGTGGACAAAGGAAGGACGACGGATGTCATCTACCTGGACTTGTGCAAGGCCTTTGACATGGTCCCGCACCATATCCTTATCTCTAAACTGGAGAGATATGGATTTGATGGGTGGACTGTTCGCTGGATAAAGAACTGGCTGGATGGTC
>VXAV01002603.1:62207-72742 GCA_013399715.1 Alectura lathami | reverse complement strand
GGGTCCAGAGGAGGGCCACCAAAATGATCAGAGGGCTGGAGCACCTCTCCTATGAGGAAAGGTTGAGGGAGTTGGGACTGTTCAGCTTGGAAAACAGAAGGCTCCGGGGAGACCTCATTGCGGCCTTCCAATACTTAAAAGGAGCTTACAGGCAGGAGGGGGACCGACTTTTTACACGGGTGGATAATGGTAGGACAAGGGGGAATGGGCTAAAACTGAAGGAGGGGAGGTTTAGGTTGGACATCAGGAAGAAATTCTTCACCGAGAGAGTGGTGAGGCACTGGCACAGGCTGCCCAGAGAAGCTGTGGCTGCCCCATCCCTGGCTGTGTTCAAGGCCAGGCTGGATGGGTTCCTGGGCAGTTGGATCTAGTGAGCCAGTGGCTGGCAGCCCTGTCCACGGCAGGGGGTTTGGAACTCGATGATCTCTGAGGTCCCTTCCAACCCAAGCCATTCTAAGATTCTATGATTCTATGAACTGTACATTTTCAGAGAAGGAGAATGGGAAAGGAAACTGCTTTACCGTGTCCTGGCAGAATGCAAGAATGGTAAAGGATTGTGAAAGTGAACAGGGACTTAGAGCTTGTGCATGTAGAATGGTCTTTCATAGCATGTGTACTCAGATGCGAGGCATCTGCCTTCACAGGAATGTCAGTAGAAGATTGCAGTTTTGTCTGGTTCAGTAAAAGGTAAGAAAATGCATTCATTATTGGGCAAGGAGACAAAATTTATTCTTGTCACCTTAGCTTAGTTTTTCTCCAAGATGAGACGTTAAACCAGTTATGACAAAGCTTTAAGTGATGTAATTTACACAAAAAGTGATGTTGTTGGAACAACAATTAAGCGTTTGCAAATACATAGCATGCTTTGCCCATGGGAAAAGAAATATGCAACACATTGGGTGTAATCTGGCCATGTACTAGTAGCATATGGAGTTATCATCACACTACAGAAGAGGAAAAGCATTTTCCCCTAAAACTATTTTTCCACCTGATCCACCTCTTTATCAGGTTGGACATTTTCAGATTGCATGGCCATGGATTACAGTTGAAAGATTTTCTCAGGAGGGCTGAGTATGTGCAACCTCTCCTTGTGGCAGAGATATTCAGATATTCAAATATTCAGTTTCAGAATGAGACTCTGGGACAGGAAGTGCAGATGTGCTTCAGCAGAAGCCTCATGTGTCCCATTTCCATTAAGAAGAGCATCATTAAAATCAAATGCAGAGAACCTGAGGCTCTTTGACTTTCAGGAGCTAGTGAAGAAATCATGATGCCAGGAGTAAATATACAAAGAAAGTCCACTGGATGGGAGATGGTGCTTTCAACAAATAGAGCAAATTCACCAGAGTTCAGACCTGCTGGAAATTTGGAGGCAAGTGGGCTAGTGGTCCTTCACTGTTTATCTGTATGCAACAAGATGAAAAAAGGAATATAGTGATGTGTCAGAAGACATCAAGCCTTGCAATCATAAATAAAATATTCTTGCTGGATAGTAGGGTTCAAAACATCAATGTGTTTCTAGAGAAATATCCTGTAATTCATGAACTAGCAGCTCTCATTCTCAAGCAAAGCTGGAAATCCTGATTATTATTTTAAAATATATACTGTGTTCAGTATTTTTTTCATAACTGGGATAGTTTTTTGAAGAATGTGACACCTTTTTAGCTGGTGTTTTGCCAAGTGATGATGATCTCAGTAGGTTTACAAAAAATAAGTATTGGAAATTACTGTGCTAATTATTGCACTTTTTACAAGCCCCCAAATATACCATCCTACAAGAAATTTTATGATAGACTCCAATTGCTTGGCATGTCCAAAGGGGCCTATTTATTTCGGAGTTTTTGCAAGCTCAGTTTCTCTTTTTGCTAAAACAATAATATGAAAACATACTGTAAAGATTATCTGAGAATTATTCACATTTTTTTCATTTGTTTAAAATTATTTTATACCTCTTTTGTTTCCATTTGCAGTGCCTCATGTAGCCAATAAAAGTACATTTTAAACTATTTGCCAGAGCAGCAAAATTATAGCAAGCATTGTAGACTGAAGACAAAATGTAGGAATCTAATTCAGAAGTATCTGCTGAAGAAAACTCATTGGAAATATTCTGTTTATCCAGTCAGAGCACAGAAACAGAAAACATTGATGAGGAAGTTGAGTCCTGAGTACGGAATGGTTACATCCAATGGCTGTTCACAGCGTGTAAGTTAAGATTAGCCTTACAAAGTTTTCACAATATACTTTCAAACAGTGATTAAATTCTGTAATACTGTCAGTTAAAAACCAAATTATTAGTTACCTGTCCAGCTCTGGAAACTGCAAAATCCCTGGTAATGAAATATACGAAATACGTACACAAATTATCTTGCTGCTTCTGTTGGAGCTGTAACACTCAAATTTAGAGAAGTGGTAGTATTTGTGACCTTCCACTGCAAGACTCTGCAGAACAATGAATATCTAACCTGAGATGCCATCACTGAGATGAGTCCCTTTTCTAGGACTTTGGGAATATATATTGTATATGATATATAGTATAATATATGGTATATATTATAGTGTAAGATCTGCAACTTTTATTTGAACAACTCAGTAAAATTTTGTAAAGGTCACGTCACATTAAGGACTTGGAAGGAAAACAATTTTTTATCACACTTCAGTTGGCTGCCTGGAAGTGTTTAAAAAAAAAAAAAAATGTTTCAGTAAGCTACTGAACAGCAAGGAAGAAATGTCTGTAAATCTAGTGGAGAAACAGATTTGTTATTGGCAAGGGCAGCATTAGACTTTGGCTAAGCATGTGGTTGCCTGGAATACCACAACTGAAGGAGTATATCAGTATTAGGAGAGAGGTGGTTACCCAGTAATGGCCCTACTGAGTCACTGTTGTTTTCATTTAGAGGTATTCACTGTTATTCCTCTGTGTAATGGAATAGGAATTGGAAAAACCTATCTAAAAGTGGAAAAGAATGAGAGGGGACTGGGTAGACTGCTGACTGAAGTCTGAGGCAAGGTATTATTAATTAGGATTATTAGTTCTATAATAGAACACTCCTAAAGCTTGTCCCATACATGGATAACTTCAAAATCAGCAGACTGAATCCCCAGCAGTCCTTAAATTAATTGAATTTCTCTGGAATATAGGTCATCCTGTGAGCAACCCATACACAACTTGCCTCTGCAACTGCCACCTTCTCCCAAGGTTTTCTCTGCCAAAATGAGGCCCGTCTGGTGCACACTCCTGCTGCTCCCAGCCACTGCTCCTGCCCACTGTGCTTCCCTCCAGCACTTGCAGGTCTCGGCACTGTAAGGCCAGCGTCCAGGCTGCTGCTGTAACACAGAGCATGATTTGCTCTGAACAAGCACTTTCAGAAATGGATCAAAGTCATAAAACACTTACAAGCAGGGCAAAGTTAGTGAAGAAAGACAATTCTTTTTGGGCACAGAAAACACAAGCTTGGAGGCACATAAAACTTTCTGTGTGTTTGCCTTCTTCTGGTTCCACCTATTCTCCATGTGGAGGTGCAGATAGCTGAGGAATACCTGAGGTCGGCCCACAAAGCTATTTTCTTTCTCACAGTCTTATGCTTCCTAGCTCTCTACAGCAGTTCTCTCTTTCCAGAAATGCACACACACAAGACCTTTTGTATGAGGTGAAAACAAACACATGATTCTTGCCAGAGGACAAAACTTTAAAAAGGTGGTAGTTCACCTCCTTCCATTATTAGGAACATAAATTAATACCCACCAATGCCTTCAATTCCTGCAGGAACCTTTAGCCTGCATCTACAAGGAAGAAAATCTCCAGCAAACTTACCTGAATACATAGAACAAGGATCATACTGTCTGTTGGAATATTTTCATCATTATTTAGTGCATCAGAGCAGCATTATCAGTCCCTGAAAAGTGTAAATATCTCACGCAAAATCATAAGCACTTCGTAAGATAATGCAAAATCAGCCAGGAATGACACAATCTGGTTTCAATAGGATACAGAAGGCGGGTTTTAGCTACAAAGTTGCAGACTCAGAAATGAAAGCTAGGGCTGTGAGATGCTGCATCAGCATGATCCCAGCTGCTTCACACACTTACCAGCCTCTTCCGGAGTCTGTGGTGCTGGTCTGTCAGTGGGTGTCCAGAGCTAGCAGCCAGAATCACATCCAATGGCATCACAATGTCCTCAGAAAGACCTGTCAGAAAGACCTGACAATACTGTCTCAGTTTTCCCTTTCCACCTTCTATTTTGTGTAGTTGGTTTCTACCTAGTGGGGCAGAGGCAGCTGTGTTTTCACAGCCCTTAATCTATGCACTTTATGCCAAGCTTTCAGAACCATCATAGGCGCCAGGCTACAGAACTGTGGACAGCTATTGCTAACACTGGCAGCAGTAAAGAGCTTCCTGCCCCAAGGGTGCTGCTGCTGGGTGCTTCAATGCACTGTTCACTTGCCTTCATACGCTTACTTCATAAGCTTTTGATCAGCGCCACATGTGCCATAGCTGACATGTTGCACAGCCCAAATGTCCATTGTTGTGTGGGAGAGAACTGTATTGTAGGAACAGGAGAAAAACAGCGTAGATAATTAGAAAGTGCTAAGAGGTAAACCCCAAAACTATGTCATGGCACAGACTGATTAGCATTCCCATCCAGAGCTGAAGTCACCCTAAAACCAGTACTTCTTGTTATTGTGCAGGTGTGTTCAGGTTCATGACCATAAGTTTTGTTGCTTAAATTGGTCTTATTCTTGACCTAGGTCATGATCCGGTAACTGAATATCCATTAATAACTTTTAATAATAATTTCACTTGCATGACCTTCTAGTAGGAATGGCAACCAAAGCACAAAGCTCCTTCTTCGTCATACTTCAGCTGCTCCTCTTGGACACCTGCACAGAAAAGAGCCACTGTAGCAAACGGCAAGCTAATAACAACATCCCAGGTCCACTTATTAACATCTGTGAGTTCAAAAAGTGAAGGGTATGGGTTGTGAACCCAATGTTTTTTAAAAAGTCTGAATAGTTTTAAAGATGAACTACCAAGGAGCTGAGAAACCTTTCAGAAAGTTTTTTTCAGAAAGTTTTCCTGTGGGAACCAAGCTGGAGTTTGAGAAATGAGGTCTGTGTGAGAAGAGGAACACAAGCAGCCACACTTAGCGTTCTTGCTGTTTCACCCTGCAGTGCAAATGGGAGAACATCTGGAGGCATTAACAGACACTGGGAGCCCAGCATTTGCGTTCCTTCCTCACAAGTGAGAGATTACATTTATGTTTGTAAGAGAAGATGGAAAATTATTACAGGGGATGGGTGAGGAAAGACACATGTTGAGGCAGGGTATGCTCTAGGTTGACTGTGAGATGATTTAAAAGAGAACATTCACACAAATTCTTCTCTATGCTATACAGCAGATGCTAAAGGAGGTGTTAACTAGTAAACCTGTTGTCTTGTGAAAAGAAGGGCTAGAACTTGCTTTGGACAACAGGTATCTCATTAGGACAAGTGATCACTCCTTATCCCCTGGGGACTATCTGTCCTTACTCCCCCAGGGTGGCACTTGACCCTGGGGGAATCTGTCAGTGATATGAGCAGCAACATCATCTCCCTGGCTTATAAGGAGGACACACAATGCACTCTGTCCATTGTCTTGGGATCTGTCTCTGCCAGCAGAGAGTCTTGTCAAAGAAGGAAACATTTTTGCCAGTAATATTTTCGCTCCTACTTTGTTGAAATAAAAAAGAGGACATTTTTGAAACTGTGACATATGAGAGAAAATAATTCCACAAGAGAGGTGTGAGGAGAGGAAATAAAAATCCATATTTACATAATAAACTGCTGATCCTGTGCTGGAACCATTTGGTTATGCAGATGTTTGGCATATCTGATCACACGGTTTTGTTTTGGNTGAAATTAATATGACACTCATAACTCTGCGTTTTCTTTTTTCACTTGCTTCTAAGAAGTACTTTGGCACTTTAGTTAGGCTGCTGATCCCCAGTAACAGGGTTCCTACAACGCATCCACTCACTCTCCCTACGGTGTTGTGGACTTCCCACACCTGTGGGCTCTCCGTGTTGAGCACAGCCTTGATACACGTTTCCCTTGTGAGAGCAAGTCACCAGAATTGCTGCAGCAAATTGAAGCTTTCGTGATTCCACTCTATCCCACAAAAGTCACATTGATGTTTATTGTCACACACACACACAACACATATTAATGATCATTAATTATTTACCTCTCTGCAAGCAATCTTAAGAGGTAACATTATAACTGAAACAATAAATAAGACATTTCTGAGATTGATTATGTAGACATTGAATTAGTATTTTGTGATCTTGTGTATCAAGGAGTAAATAAATATTTTTTGTCATTTCCATTAAGTTATTTTTGCTGTTACAATGTATTATCTTTGTATCTTTTGTGTAAGAAATAATGGGCTTGATATTGTCAGTAGAAGAGCAGCACAACAGGCTCCAGGATCTGAGATCAGGAGTCCTTGCATCTCCACAGCAGTATCCACAGCACATTTCTGGCTTCCATCTAGCTTCAGCAAGGGCTAAGGTGACATTTCTGTGGTTCATCACCACAGAAAGTGTGTGTTAGTGTCTGGATATGCAACAGAAAGTAGCTGATGAGTGCATTTCCTCTCAGCATTTAGTCTGAAGAATCTGTAAAGATGAAGGGTGGATGCCTGGTATTAAAATACACTGAGAAGAAAGGTTTTTATCAGGCAGAAGAAGTAAGGAGAGAATAGATGTCCTGAATTAAGAAAGAATACTGTGCTAAATAATGTTAAGATGGTGGTCTGAGTTAATAAAAAACAGGTGGGAAGACTTCAGCGTGATATTCTAGTGTGAATTTCTTTTCCTTTTCAGTTAGTGTCATTACCTCATGTTGTGTTTATATAAAATACTTCATTATGATGGAAGGTGAAGACATTTAGAAAAAAAAAATATAGCACATGTTAAGGGCTGTTTTCTCTTGGGGAAATATTTAGAATCTTCCTTAGAAAGCTCACCAACTGTGAGCTCAGTTACACGGGTATAAATCTTCAAAAAGGCTTTTGAAATCAATGCAATTATAATGGATTTATGCGTATATAATCTGCCTTTTACAGATTATTTACCTGATAAATGCTAATGACTCCTTAGAGGTGAAAGTGAAGGGAATTTGGGATTCTACCCAAGGAATACAAAATGGGAGTTCAGTATATAAATCTTCCATAACTTTTGAATTGTTGCCAAGTGATGAATTTTTTCCCAAGGAAATAAAAAATATTTTCTGATTTTTATGTATTAGCAGTAACAATGAAGCAAAACACCACAGCATTCTCAGATTGCACCAGAGACAGATTTGTCCCATGGCAAATACAAAGATTGCGTTTTCTTCTACTATTTTCCCATTTCTTCACTGTAGTGATGTGGAAGATTCAAGGTGCAAGCATGTACATGCGATTTACTTCCTGCTCTGTTGCAATGCAACTTGGCACTCTAACTCTGTCGATGGCTTGAGGAGTTTCAAGCTTCCTGCTTACTTCTGATGTTCAAGAATCTTAGCTTTTATTTTATTGTAGCTTCCCATAAATGGTAAGAATTCCATTTTCCTCAGCTATTAATATCTTATGAGATTCATTACAAAGCTTACTTCATTTTGCAACTGTTTTTTTGTGCTAGTCTTGTTGTCAGACATTCATGTATCCATCAATGACAGTAATGCTTTTCTATTTTAGGTCAAAATCTACGCCTATGAGTAAGCTAAGGCAGAAGAGCAGGAAGAATAAGGATGGTACCTCCATTCTCCACATACTTTTCTAGAAGAAAATTCAGAATGGACTCTCACCAGATGAGCTACATAAGAGAAGAAACAATTCTGTATTATTTGTTACTGTAATGAATGTACATTATGTTTTTATTAGTAGTTTTTTAGGTTACCTCTAAATAATACTCCAGGAAAAAAAAAATACACCTATTTTAATGAAGTGGTAGTGTGATAAATGCACAAGGAATAATAAAACTCTGGAGAAAGGAAATACAACAAATGGAATCTGTTTTATCTCCTGCAGACTCAAGTAACCATATCCTTCCAGAAATAAAGACACTAAATTTAACTTTCAATGTGAGATAAATCTTGCCCATCTATTTTGCAGTTTCACAATAATGAAACAAATAGCTAACATCGTAATTTAAACACTTTCTTTCCTTCACGCTCACAAAATAAAACAAGTGAAGGAGAGCATCTATCTGTCCATGAAGACACAGTCACCCACCGCTGATTGTAACAAGGCAGTTTGTTTTCAGGAGCTCCTCTTGATTTTGTTAGTTTATTTCAGGTTTCCTGGAAACACATTGCTGCTGACAGAAACATCGCATGTTGAGGAGCAGCACTGTTCATGCTCTCACATGCTTCAGACAGCTAGGAACTGATTACCACTATTTCCTTGTCCAGAGTGCATGATGGCATTCTTAGCAGGGATGACGACCTGATAGCCTCTGACAGGGCCCTGGATACCCGCTGGGTGTGAAGAGGCTGTGCTCAGTGACCAGCCACACAGTCCCACGCCCACATCGACGTATGGCCTTGCAGACGCTGCCCTTGCTCTGAGCCTTCTCCACCATCAGAGCACACTTGAGATCAGGCTTTGAATGAACCCTGCAATGCTTCCCATGCTGCACAGAGAAAAATTACTCCTGATCTCCGTTAACTGAGAAGTCTGAAGTAGTGTACATAATAAAAATAAAAGAAAACAACAAAAAAAGCACCTTACCATCCCTAAACAGGTTAAAAAGGTAGTGCACTTGGTGTTCCTTGCATTTGCCATTGGGATTCATATTTTCAAGTATTTCTCCAGTGTGAGAGTTAGAAGTCCATCTTAAATGTGAAAACAGACGTTTATGTAATGATATGACTTTAGGAGCAACAATGGTAAAAAACTGCAAATTAACAGCCAAAGGGTTGTAGTCAATGGCTCTACGTCCAGGTGGAGGCCGGTCACGAGCGGTGTCCCCCAGGGGTCCGTCTTGGGACCGGTGCTGAAAGAGGGGAGGTTTAGGTTGGCCATCAGGAAGAAATTCTTCACTGAGAGAGTGGTGAGGTGCATGAACAGGCTGCCCAGAGAAGCTGTGGCTGCCCCATCCCTGGCTGTGTTCAAGGCCAGGCTGGATGGGTTCCTGGGCAGTTGGATCTAGTGAGCTAGTGGCTGGCAGCCCTGTCCACAGCAGGGGGGTTGGAACTAGATGATCTCTGAGGCCCCTTCCAACCCAAGACATTCTATGATTCTATGATTCTATGATTCCATGAACTGACATCTTCAAAAATTATCCCCTACGGACTGTCTTCATTGCACATTGTTGGTGATGTAGAAATCACTGGCAAGTTTTTTTAAAAGTTTTTCTATCTCAGCAAATGTTCCTGTGTACATGTGGCTAAAAGAGACACAAAGTATTCTTCTGGTATTCTGTAGCTTGCTTTTATCTGTTATTTGGCAACCACGCCAGTGATATGCAAGTAGCCATATCAACAAAAAAATTGTCTACACTGTAATTGTTTAGGGGTCACTGAGAAACAGGGAGTTTGGAGTTCCATTATCCGCTGCTTTGAGCACAATGCACCAGACTGGTGCAGCAAGAGCACTGTGAAACCTGCCCTTGCAAGAGCCACCTGAGGTACCTCCACCCAGTGCTGCCTACCCCCCTGCTTTGCTGGTGATCATCCTCACTCCCCCAGTCTTTTATTTTGCGGGCACCACTTCTGACACTTCCCCACAAGCCTTGAAAGTTTGAAAGTGCTGGGGATTGATGGTGGGAAACCTAACTCAGCATTTCAGAGCAAATAGCTGTCAGTAATACCCACTGCATGGGTGGCTGTTGTCAGATCTGGTTAGGCCTGGATTGTCAGGTAGAAATAAAATGAACGGGGAGCATGCAGTCGTCTGTTTGGCTGCAGTAACTTCTAGAAAGGGCATGTTGGGGAGATAATAATTAACATCACCACCAATAATAATAATGCATTTTAGTTATTATTAATATAATAAATAAAAATTAAAAGAAGGTTTGCACATACCTCTTTTTCTTCTGCCATCGTAACAGGTAATCTGTATCGCTGGTGTAAGCAAAGTTATTTAATAACATTGATTTTCTTAATGTCGGTGTTGACTTTTCAGCTGCCTCTTGTCTTTCCCTTACAATTCACATCTCTTAATGATTTTCATGTTTAGGATTCTCTATTCAAGCTTCTTTAAAAATCCACAACTACTATTCAGGCCTCACCACTGAAGCATTATGAGAGGCTTGAATGTGGCCCTGGCATCTTTGTGCAAAAGACTTAATTGCCTTTCCATTATCTCAAATTTGTTATGGTGCTGGCCGTCAAAGTTCACATTTTGCCTGTAAATAATTTTCCTTCTCTTCCACAGGCTTGGTACATACATGATCAACGTCTGAATGTTATATAAAAAGAACTGGAGTTTGCCTGCAAGTACGTAATCTCACCCAGGCTTACTCAATTTGTAAAACATACATTTGTAGCTTAAAAAAAAAAAAAAAAACACACCAG
>VXAV01002603.1:34973-62078 GCA_013399715.1 Alectura lathami | reverse complement strand
TTTTTTTTTTTTTTTTTACAGCAATGGCTTAAGGCCAAGGCCTCCTTCATTCTTTCAGCATGTTTACATTCAGTCTTTGTTAGTGACCATGATGCATTAGCCACTTGTCTCCAACTTCAACAGTGTTATTGAAAGAGAATTGTGCCAATACTCTCCTGGGATGCATCCATGAACAAGCTACTTTTGTGCTTACTGTTGTAGTACTTCAGGACTGGGGTTTCTTTAATTAAATCCTTCAGTTTTTCAAGCTCTCTTAATATTTGCATCTGTTGTTCTTTGAATGTTTTTTAGCAGTCGTGCTGTAAGGATGTTCATTCAGACAATTAATCATAAATTTCTCTACGCAAACCACAGTTCCAAAAAATGATAGCTCTCTTTCTTTCTTCGTTCAAGCAATTATGTAGTAGTGATGATCCTAGCGTTAACATGGTATTTACTGAGACCCCTCCCCTTCTAACCATACACTTTGCAGACTTGCTTTTATCATGTGCATTTGTTTAGCTTTAGTTTCACAGCACCAAGTCTTTCCAAAGCTGCCCATGACACATGATCATGTTCTTCTGTTGCTCTACAAAAACCTAAATCTGGGTCCGCTGTGGTGGTTTGAATTGTCAGCACAGTTCCTGACCACCATCTACTCTCTTTTCAGCGACGCAGCCACCAGAATTGTGAGTTTGGCTTCATGACCCAAAACTCCTTTGGACATTTTCATCTCAAGCACTTTATGTGTTTCTGTTTGAAAACATCTTTTTCCTCTGTTTCATTTCAGTACTTCTGAGATTTCTGGATTCCAATGTCATTGTTATCTTTGTATTTTTTTTTGCCCAAAACCAACAGTATTGAAAATGCCATGGGCCCTGTGCACCGCTATTATTACTAGCAGGGATACTGCTGATACAATAGCCTCGGTTGTCTTCTGTGGGTCCACACCTTGAATGCAGGTAGATCCTTCACCTGCTTCATCTTCTTCCCAGGATTTATTTTTCTTGTTCAGCATCTGGGATTGTGTTTCATTCATTGATCATGCAAAGCTGGACAGAGGGGTACTCTGTTCAAAATGAGGCTTTAGTATCTTGACACTGTCCTCTGCATTAGAGAGTAATCTAACCGTTCTTCTGAGAAAGTTTAAAGGGAACATGTGCTGTAGAAGGTTTGCTGCATAACTTCACTGTATGGCTACCTCATCCAAATGTCAATCTATTTTAGGACTTCGGTAATGTTGACACTTGTTCATAAAAATGCTCCTATATGCAGTAGAGTCTTTATGGACACAGATGTACTTATAGGCAGACCTGATCTCTTACATTTCTGTTTTTTTTTTTATTGTTTTTATTTATTTGTCTTGCTTCATTTGTCCTTTTCTTTTTCTTTCTTTTTTTTTTTTTTTTTTTTTTTGTCCTTTTTTTTTTTTTTTTTTTTTTTGTCCTTTTTTTTTTTTTTTTTTTTTTTGTCCTTTTTTTTTTTTTTTTTTTTTTTCTTTTCTTCTGAGCACGACAAGTTCTAGAGACTGAGCTACAGTCCCAATATAGCTGAATTAGAAAAAAAATACGTAGGTATATGAGCAAATTGAAGCTTCTCTTAGCTAAATACACTTGTTCTTTCAGATCATAACATTGTAGGTCTGGAAGGTGAGCCATTGGGTTTTGTGTAGGTAATGGCAAAGGAGTCTAACTGAATAGTAGGGCTTTATAGACAGAGTCCTATAAACATTATCTGTTTTAACCTCAATAGCTATATTATGCTCCATAATTGCTGGTAGATGACCATCTGCAGAGAATATTGTTTCCATGCCTTCAATTCAGGCAGGAAGTCCAGGACCTCTCAAGGCAGGTCTTGTGGATTCAGATTTGTTGTAGAGTGTCACCTGTGCTTACTGTATTATTCAGGTGTGGTGTGAAGGCAGAAATAAGGAAATGACTAGTTTTCCTCAGAGCTGATCATTTTTGTGTATTGTTCTTTAAAATGATCTTTTGGATGTCAGCAGTTATGGAGTAATTGCCTTTCTTTCAGATAGAAAGTATACTTGTACAGAGGCATCACACAAGTTATTGTGAACTAGCTGGACTAGATTTGACACAGTGGCAAAAGAGCCAGGGATGCACATTGTCACCTCTCTTGCCTTCCCAAGGAAGGCAAAATGTTCTGTGGCAAAGGCGTCCCGCAGCAATAGCTCCCTTTTGTCCAGCTGTTCCCGAGCTTCCTGGGCAGCAGAAGAAACAGCTGCCAAAGGACTGACTGTTACTGGAGTCACTGAGCTGTGAAGAGCTACCACCACCTCCACTTCCTTTACATGCCACAGCAGCCTTCACACTGCACATTTGCACCCCCATGTCAAGCCAGGGGCACACAGCCCTCAGCTCTCTCACCTGTAAGCCAAATGCAATCACTTTACTTTCCAGGAAAGTGTCTATATCCCCGTGGCCAGTGGGAAGCTAGGAGAATTTGAACTGATCTTTCCACTCAACCACACAAGTGCCCTGATGTTGGCATCTAATCTCCAGCATCAAAAAGGCTGAACATCCAACTGAGAGTTTGGAGGGAGATGGTTGTGAAACATTGAAAAATTGGAAGTCATGAACTTCCCTTTTGAACAAAAACATCAGCTTTGTTGTGTCTATGTGCCTTCCACTTCTCACTCTAAACAGTGTTTGAATTCTTAATGCTTGATGCAGAAAATAGTTTATTCCAAGTAAACACAGGAAATTCTGTTTTGGTATTCCAGTATGTATTGGACGAACCAACAGCTGCTGTGCGTTGAGGTATTTTTGCTCAGATCACTGGTCTAATAACCTCCCTTCCTTACAGAAAAACAAATTATGATTGTTTCTTCACTGGAAACAGACAGGGGAAGAAATAGCAGACTTGCATTGAAAGCATAAGCAACTGTTGCTGATGAAAACAAGGGCATCTGCAACAAGTATGTGGGCATGCTGTCTTTACCTGATGTTTTGGTGAAAGACAGGACTAGAGAATCTGTTTGTCAGCACGAGAGTATCAGAAGAAACAACTGGAATAGGCATGGGCTGCTTCTGATTGGCCTATTATGTTGTAAGACCAAAAACAAATGTACAAGGAAGAAGACTTTTCTGCATGCTGCAAACCTAGCTTGCACTCAGACATCAGCAGGGTCGAGAGGACGAGCTTTGTTTGGTCCATGATGAGGAACAGAGCCACCTCCAGCTGCTCAAAGTCCTACTGGCAACAGAAGGGCTGCCTGGGGAAGAGAGAAGGGAATTCAAGATGAGCAGCTTGCAATGAAATACATTTTCAGGGTCAATGTTTGATAGTTTATGTCTACCCTACTACTATTTAGCTAGATGGTTTCAGTCTTTCCAGCCCAAATCTTGTTTTGAACTGTTACAAGTTGGGAGCAATGCCCTGGAAGGTAGTGGAGCAATGCAGACATACGACCCCAACAGTAAGAAGAAGCAGGCTCTTTTATACAACATGCTTTATGTGAGAGACCTTACCGTGAACTCACGTGGTGAAATACTTGCATGTTGTTCTGTCCAAAAGCTGAAAGATCTTTCTGTAAGCTGCCTCGATTGTATAGGAGGGCTTTACCATATACCAGCGTGCATTTAATTTTTGTCTTTGGAATGGTTTGCATTTAATGTTCCTCAGTACACAGCCAATTTAGATTTAATAAGATAGTTCTTGTCCATTAATAAAATAACAATAATTAAAAACATATTTCTTGCCATTCAAATTCCATGCAATCAATATATTTTCTATGCCTCTTAAAGTATGTTTTTAATGATCAGATAGAATTATTTTAATGCAGGAAAACTGTTTTTAATGAATGAGAATCAATGATACATTTGTAAATATTAATTTTATAAGCAAAAATGCACTAAACAAATCCTATGTCGTTTAAGCATAAAGAACAAGCTACAAACAGATGAAAATTTCAAATGCTACGGTATAAAAAATATTTTATTGTCAGAGTTAAAGATAATCCTTTTTGTATATCTCTGTTTTCACTTGTTTCACTGTGTGACAGTAATTGTTTTTCCTTCAGGTAGCCCAGTTAGAGTTCTAAAAGAGAGGAACTCTTCATCATTTCAAAGGACCTCTTACCGGCTCACAGAAATGAGCAGGCTGAGCTGTTGGTGCTACACCTGGAACCCTGCTCAACATGTGCAGCCGGGACCCACAAAACCTGATGTGGGATGCTCCCATCTGTGGCTGTCTATCACATATTCCTGCTGGAGTCTGGGAATGGTCTCTGGGTCACCTTCTCAACTTGCTGCTGTTCTCCATGGGGCATGTTACCACACCATGGGTTGCAGGCTGAAAAAAGAACTAAGCAGGGCAGTACTGAAGCAGAAGAATGAGCATGGTGTACCTCCTGTTCCTTCTCCCTGGGAGGCTGGGAGAGCAGTGAGCAACAGAAAATTCCTAGATCACCTGACATGAACTGCTAGAGTTCACCAGAAGAACATTTATTTTCATGGCACCTGGCACAGAGATGCATTGGGAAGTCTAAGCAGGGATGAAGAATGTAGATAAGGTACATAAGATTTGAAGGTAACTTGAGTTTTATCCAACTGTGGAACTGCCCTGAAATGTACATCATGTAATATATGGCCTAATTAACCACCCAGTTTATCAGGGGCCAGGGAGCTGAAAATAATGTACAAAAATAGTATCTCTCCTCTCTGCACAATGCACCCCTTTCTCCATTTCCAGCAGAGTTTAACCATAGCTAAAGATCAAGACATTGTTTTGCAGAAATTTTGAAACTAATATGAAATGATGACTATGTCAAGCAAAATACTTGCAAGGAGGTTTTGTTGTACAGGGGGATCAAAGGACAGATGAAAGAGACTTTTATTTATAACCACTTTTATTCTTTGCCCCACTGGGGCTGTTATAATATAAAAGAAAACCTTTTCTTTGACCTTTCTGTGCAGAAATAAGCATGAGAGAAATTTATAAAAGCATTATTTAAAATCTAGAAATAAAAAAGTCATTGTACTCAGAACCATAAAGCTTAAACATGTTTGGCATCATGTGCAAAATATGAAAATAACCTGATGATTAGTTTATCTTAAACCTATTAAGAGGTCCACTATATTGTGATCTGCCCACAGAAAAAGTATTAAATATGGAAAAAATCTCGTCTGTTGCTTAAGCTACATTTTAATGGAAGCTAATTTCCTTTTCAGTGTCTAATACCCAAGGTTTTTAAAAATACCCTTATTTGTACCTTCACTGATAGAATATGACCCCATCTTACTCACAAGACATCCTTTTTGTTGTTTCTCCAAGACATATATTTACATTTTCAGTAATACCTACCCCAGCATCACCAGCATAATTAAAATATAATTTAAAAAATATTTGCAGGCTGTTAACATTTCTTTGGCTACACTGTTGCTAAATCCAAGTCCGAACTGAGACCACCGCTCTTAATAAGCTTGTCTGATATACAGATTGAAATTAATCTCTTCCTAGGCACCAGTAGCTACGTTCACAGAGACTGACACTTTAATTGCCTGTGTCCAAAATTTTGATCCTCCTTTTCAGCTGCTGCCTAATTTGAGAAGAAGCCAAATTTCCTCTGCTCTTTTATTTCTCCCAGCAAAATCTCCAGGGTGCTTATGTGTCTGCCACACTCTGGATGTATACGCAATCAGGTAGCCCTGCTGTGCTTCTCTGCAGTGTATCTCACAAGGTGCTCCCCTCTTGCCTGGCTTCCCAGACAGATTCCATGCTTTGGCTGGTGTCTGAAACTTGCCCGTTAAGCTGGCTCTTGCACAAAATAATGAGGCCATGCTGCTTATGCAGTGCACAGAAAATGCAGCTGAGAGAGCGAGAGAGAAACGAAGGTCCATATTCTTGTTTCCTGCAGGCAGGATTTCAAGTTCCGCAGAGAAAGGACATTAAACCACCAGAAAAGTCATCAGCAGGGCTGGGACTCCAGCCATGTCTTGTCTTGCGTTTGCTGAAAAGGACCAGCCTGGCCTGGGCTCCAAGCTCACCTCCTGGCTCTGAATCCACATGGAGGAGGTCAGGTACTGAGTACTCTTGAGGAATTCCTGGCAGGCTCTGCTCCTCACCTTGACATTTACTGCTTAGCTGAGGAACTTCCCGGCCTCTGGACCTGCCCCACTTATGCATTTCTTTGTGAGGGACCTGGGCTCCTTACTGAAGGCTGAGTCTCACCTGGAATATTTTGTGCAGTTCTGGGTTCCACGGTGTAAAAGAGATGTTAAGGTACTTGAAAGCCTCCAGAGGAGGCACCAAAGCTGGTAACAGGGCTGTCAGACATGTCCTGTGAGGAAAGGCTGAGGGCACTGGGGCTGCCCAGCCTGGAGCAGAGGAGGCTGAGGGAGGACCTCAGTGCTCCCTGCAGCTCCCTGAGCAGGGGCAGTACAGGGAGGTGCTGAGCTCTGCTGCTGGGAACCGACAGCAGGAGGGGAACAGCACAGCACTGCCAGGGGAGGGTCAGGTGGGTACTAGGAAACATTCCTGTGCTGTGAGGGTGGTCAGACACCGGTACAGGCTTCCTGGAGAGGTGACTGATACCTCGTGCCTGTCAGTGCTCAAGAGGTGTTGGGTAATGCTCTGAAATCCCTGATCATGTTTACGAGCCACAGTACATTTTGTTTAATATGAGAAGCCTGTACCCCAGCAGGAATTTCTGTTGCAGACAGATTAAATTCAAGATGTTCAGGCCTTGAGAAGGAATTGATAAGATCTCCTCTTTATGTTTCAGTCTTGAAAACAGCTTTCATGTAAATATTGTGTTGAATTCAGTGGGACTTCTACCTGCGTATGTAAGGCCATTTGCAGGATCAGGACACCAGAATGGTACAAAGCTGCACATCTCTTGTAACTGGAGATCCAAGGTCAACACCTCTGTTTTAGCACCTCTGGAAATCTTTGCTTTGTTGGAGATGGAAGTGGAAATGCTGAACTGCCCCATGGTGAACATTTCTACACCTATATTTCTGCCAGATTGCTACTGAAACATATGAACGCAAACTTGCACTCCAGAGATTTCCAGCCTGATTTGCAAATCTGCTCATTCTGACAAAGAAAGAAGAATTTTCTGTGCTAATCGCTTCTCTGAGCTGACCAAAACCTTCTGAGATCCACAGAGTGTGTCTCCAAACAGATAGTAAACCAGGCTCAACATAACACTCAGTTCATCTCACTGAACCAAACTGAAACTGCATTTAGGGTTTGGCTTGAGATGTGTTTTTCAGCAGTGACAAACATGGCTGAACAGTTTTCTGCTGATGGGTCCATATAGTGAGGAACTGAGGGATTACATGACAGGCACAACTCACTAAGTACTTCTGGGCTTAGCTTTTTCCAGGAAGAGGTGTATGAAGATAGCGGGTTAAAGTAAAGAAAGAAAGAATAAACTTAGTCATCACAGGATTCTGGAATCGCCTTCTTACAGAGACATGTGTTTCTTCTTATGCTTGAACTCTCCTTAATACCAGTGCTTCAGATCTGAAGAAGATTTGTGCTGATATTAACAGGAAATCATGCCATTGTATGAATCATGACTGAAATTTAACCTCATATCTGCTCAATATTGGGTGATTTTGTGTTAGGTTATGTATATTTGGAATTAAAGTCTTCATGCCTCAAGATATTGCTGATGCAAAACATCTATTGAAATCAATACCATTTACCTGACCAAGGACTACAGGACTAGCCCAGCAGAGCACAGATTTCTAAGAAATAATTTCATATAGCTGGTGCAAAAACGGGCATGTTGTCAATGTCAAATAAAACTAAAAATATGTTGGTGTTCTTTATGGACTTCCATCTTACATCTCGTAACAGTCAGAGTGAGCTGGTTCTACCATCCCTCTTGCACTCTGGCATTCATTGAGTCCCAGCCTCCAGAGACAAAAATGTTGTACATTCACAAGAGCTGACACTGCACTAGAAAATTCAGATTGCACATGAGACTGAAGCAGAATCAGTTCTTGCAAGTCTGATCAAACATATTATCTTTTCATTAACAACATGCCAGTACCTTTATTCTTTTCTGAATACACCTTTCTTTCTTTCTTACAATAAATGATTTTGCTCATTTTTTATTTGAAAAGGAGAAGTTTTTGATTTTTTTACAGTGAATGGCTCAGGCATGAGTTAAACAGCTGCAACATATAATAAGGGAAAAATCTTCCATTCATTTCCAATTCTAATGAGAAGGAACAGCCCTGTAAAAGATTTGTGGCTAAAAAGTCTGTGATTTATTTTCCTCACCAATATCTGCTAAATTAATAGAAATCATCACCTCTTCCAACAGACCTTGCCTCAAAATAATGCATAGTAGGCATTGGACTGGTCTCATGATGCTTTGCAAGAAAGGATGGAGTGAATGTTCATCAAGCCAGAGAGGGAAAAAAGCAGGTCTCAGGAGTGCAGTGTCCTCTGGTGCTGTGGCTGTACCCAGTCTACTCCAGTACTCCTCCAAACCATACAGCACGTCAAGCAATGCTGTCCTTACTGACTTTGATTAGAATCAGACTCTCCAGACCCTCCTCCATGGCATCCAATGAAACAGCAAGAGCAACAACCACTAACAAAAATAAAAATATACAGAAAAGTCATTTTCGATGTAAGAAAAAAAAAAAATTTTTTTAGCTGTGAGGTTTGTCCAACACTCACAGGTTGCTCAGAGAGGTTGTGGAGGTAGTCAAAACCCAGCTGGACTGGGCCATGAGCAACCTGCTGTCACTGACTCTCTTTTGGGCAGGAAGGTTGGGCAAGATGATCTCCAGGGGACCCTGCCAACCTAGGCATTCCTGTGGTTTGTAATCTGCCCCACAAACTTACCTAACTGAACAATTTCTTCTAATTAATTGTGCATCTGAAGCAGTTTGTTTTCAGTTGTGCTTCCAAGGAAAGTAATTGCACATTTGGGAAAGAGACATTTTGTACAACCACTATGTCCACATCCGTTTTCAGGATAATCAGAACTCAGCACTAACTCTTTAGTAGTTAGTATTTTAATCTGTTGATTGTGCTCAGGTGAAAACAAACATGAAGAGTTGATTTCAATCCAGTTATATATATGCGTATACACAAGATTTACTCTGTGGTTAATATTTCAGACCTTCCATGTCCACTAGAACATGTTCTGACCTTTCTGCTGGGGTACCTCCTGGTTTCCTGATGTAAATAGTGGCTTTAAGGCTTCTCAATAGTTTCCAAACAATTTTCTTCCTGTTTAGCTAACAGCCTACATCCCATCAGGCAGCTGGAAACTGTGTTAATTTCTGATGGTGCACACAAACAGTTGTCACCACCTTGAGAGGGAACCAAACACAAACACAGACTTTCCTGTGCTACAAGGCTGGGGGTGAGGACGGGAGGAGGGGAGCTCTCCCTCACCTGTGGCCCGGGAGCTGTGGCTCACTGCATCTACTGGCTTTCACCTTCTGTGTTGGTTCAACCTAGTTAAGACGGGATGGCCCCATGCTGCCTCTGCTCCAGGTTGCTCTGGCTGTTGCAGGTAGGTTAGATCATCTGCTGTGCCTCAGTTACATCCAGCAAGGATCATGAGTCAGAGCCTGTGTTCATAATGACTGAGCTTGAACCCAGAAATAATCTGAACTATAGTTTTTCAAGCTGAGCCTGAACTGAAAACTACTTCGGCACAAACCCCAGCCTGACTTGTGTATTGGTACCCATTTAAAATAGTACCCACTTTGGTTTAAAAAATTCAGACTAGGCCCCGGTGCAAAGCACAGCTGAGCAGAGGATCCCAGCTACCAAGGATAGGCCAGGGTCAGAGCCACACTGCAGCTGATCAGCTGCCAGGAACGGACCTGAAGGAGCATCCTGCTCTGGCACTGAGACATGTGAATGAACCAGCTTGCCTGGAGCTCTTCTGGGAATGTCTGTCAGGCTCTGTGCTGAGCCGCACAAATACATCCTTGGAGAGGTGCTTCAGTGCTAATCACCCTGAAAGTCAAAAACTATTATTTTTTTGTCTGTTAGAACCATGATGATCTTCCCACCCCTAAATCATGTTCTGCCTTCTTGCTTCACTAAAGAATTAGCAGACTTTTTTTCTTTTGATTTTCTTTCAGATAAAACAGATTGATTGAATGTATTGAGTTTCCCACCACCAGGCATGTTTTATGGATCATTCATTCAATGAGTCATGTAACTCTTTTAAACTATTCTCCATTTTTCAACATCAGTTTTAAGTGGGAACACCGGATTTGGGCATGCTACTGCATTTGTTCTTGTCAAGTTACAACAATGACTGGTCTAGCTTGAGTGGTTTAAAGATAAAATATCTCCTTTTTCCCTATGTTCTTGTTCAATCTAATCAAACTAATGACCCTAGCTAAAGGAATAAGGCTGTTATTGCTATTTAATTCACTTATTTTATTTACCAAAGAACCTGTCCAACCTCCAGACACCTGTGTAAATAAGACTTGAGAAAAAGATAAATGTTCCAGCTTGATTAGTTCTGGCTCAAAAAATATCTATTCTCTCTGTTGAGAAAAAAAAAAAAAAAAGAAAAAGAAAAGAAGTAAATGAGTGTTTCAGTTTCCTCTGCAAGCCAGGAAATCTTAATTGGGGAGGCAAGGCCAGGAACACAGGATCTTCCATTGCATCTCTCCCTTCAGTGCTGCTGGAAGAAGTCTCACTTCAAGCGGAAAGGATTACTCAGAGCTTGCTTTCATCCCAAACACCAGAGCATCACAGAAGAGAAAGTCCGTGATCAGTTATGATCTGCAGAAGGGATTGAGCTGTCAGACCACAGAGAATCACCACAGTTTCCCATGTTACTGGAGGAATACCGATTAACATCATTCCCCGAGTCACTGAGACCAAAAGGGAGACTTATACTGTGACACTTGAATTCAGTTTCCTGTTGCTATAGGATCTCATGGCACTTCAATCTCACACAAGTGTACTGCTCCTGGGACAGGGGACAGGTGAGCCCTGTTGTTTAATGTCTAAGAAAGACAATCTGCCACCATGTAAAAAAATCATAATATAAATATATATATACATTAAAAAAAAAAATCTGTTGTTGTTTGCTTACTTGCTCATTTATTTGTTTTGGTAGTGCAGCAAGTCTGTTTCTCTCTATTTTCCATGTTTTTAAAAGAAATGAGTGATAGAACAATTTTGAACAGGGAGCAAATGTTTTTTTGTGTGTGTTACCTACTACGAAGTCCCCAGCCATGAACAATGCTCTGTGTCTCTGTTGATCAGCTACATATTGCAGAAGTCAGCTGCTGAGTGGGAAAACGAGTTCTGTCTCTTTGAAGCACTGTACACCTGCTTCTGTTCTGTGCATTAGTTACATTTCTTTTCCTGTTTGTCTTTCCTACAACACCCCCCTCCTTGTAACTGGTTCTTTACCGCTAAGAGGTTAAAAGTAGCAAAAATCCATATGATCACCCTGGCTATCACCCTGTCAGCTTAAATTGCTGCCTCCGATGTATTTTCTCATGTTTTGTCTGTCTGGGGTCTCTCCTGCAGCTGAAGGCTAGTGATGATCACGAGGCCCCAGAGAGCAACTTTTAAACCTTTCATTTACTTCATAAAATTAATCTATTTTGAACCAAAAGATGGGCGTGTGTATATAAATATACATACATATGTGTATCTATATCTATATATGACATTTCAGGTTTCTTGCATTTCTTTGCAGAAAAACAAAAGAGCCAAAGGCAGAGTAATTCTAACAGATTTAATTAATAAAACATATGCCTGACAGAAGTTCACAAAAACATCTGTTATTTCATTTTGAGAAATGCCAAGTCTGCAGTATGAATGGCATCCTGGCCTGCTTCCAGCCTGGATAATTACATTCTTCCTACCTGTTAATGTTCCAGCCATGTCAACTGGATGCAGCATTTCTTCCAACATCCTTTGCCAAATTATTCTGTGCTACTGCTGTGCATCCTTAACAGGCCACTGTGTTTCAATCCAGAGATGACTTTCAATATTTTCAAAAGCAGTCCCTGAAGTTCTGACAGCTCAGAGGAGGACACTCAGCCTGCTGAGATCACTGCAGGTATAAAGGATGTCATGGTCAAATCTTTGCTTTGGTGATCTGACACTGAAAAATTCAGAAGACGTGATGATACTACCATATACCGTTGACCATTTATCTGAGCTGGAACAGAGTTATTTTGGAGCAACCACGCTAACACACAGTAAGAAGCATTGATGTAAGGCCAGTACCAGGCTCACCCAGCAGCACTGCCTCCTGCACAGAGCTTGCTTGGACCTCTCTGACTTGGCACATGGGCAGACAAACCCTGCAGATCTGTGCTAGCCCGTGGGCACACTTGTTGCCTGCAGAGTTTTCTATCAAGACTCCTCCAGCAGGAGTGGTGCCAGGCTGGAAGTCAGAAAGGGTTTTTCCAGATCCCTAAAAGGGCAGAAGTTGACATCCGGGCATAGAAGGTTTCTTTGTTGCAGTTATTGAAAGGATTGAGACTTGAAAAGGGAATGAGCAAATAAAAGCACAAAAGGCCTCAAATCTTCCTCATACCATTCTACTTGTTCAGGTTCCTGGCTCCGGTGGGCTGGTTCTGGATCCTCATGGCACTCAGCTGGCTGCACAACATGTGGACTTTACTGCATCCAAAACAGTGTTGATGATCTTTCCCACTGGTGATTTTGAGACACTAAGCTTTGGAAACAAAGAAAAACCTTTCACAAAGTACTGGATATTCCCCAGTCTTATCTTTTAACAGGTATTTTCATTTGTATACAGTAAATAGCATAAAAAGGGCTTTGGCAGCATTTCATAAATTTTGGAAAATTACTTCATTCACTTTAGGAAAATTCTTGAGGAAAAATATTCAGTGTCAGCTTAATAACTGTAAGTGGAAAGGAACTTTCCAAAAGAAATTATTTTTTAAATCACCTGAATTTTCTTTCCAAAATGAGATCTAACCTGAAATTCCCTAGGCTTGAAAGCCCCAGCTCAGCCAAGATTTCCAGCAGTGCAAAGTTCCCTGATGGCTCCAAAGAAGGCACATGGAAGCTTTAGGGATCCCACTGACCCCTGCTTTTAACAGCTCCCACAGCAAGTTATTTCAGAGCTGCATGTTCTGGAAGCCCTGCAATGCCCTTTGCTTGCTGCACAGCAGCTCAGGCTTACTACTACTTTTAACGCTTTGGTCCCATGGTGGATGGTACCTCAGAGCAGAGCTCCAGGCTGGACAGTGCAGTTGCAGCCAGGCTGCTTCTCCTGTCAGAGCCATCATTTCTCCAGCTAGGTGGGTATTGCTGTGTTGTGCACTCTCTGCAGCACATACCCTCCATGCACACAAGCCTCATAAAGAGAAACTCAGAACCACAAAGGGCTTGCTGGAAATATGCAGTAGCTGCCTTTTCTCACCAGAAAAAAAAAAAAAAAAAAAAAAAAAAAAAAAAAAAAAGAAAAGAAAAAACACTATTTACGTTGTCAAAAATTTGAAACAGTTTTCTTTGACTTTCCCTTTTCACAGGGCTGAGTGACAGCAGGCAGTGACAAACACAGGCGAGTCAGCTTCGTCTTGGGCACCTGCAGTGAAGTCTGTGGGCTTGCCTCCTCCCTTCGCCAGAGATTTTGGAATAACTTTGGGCTCTTTCAAAGTCTTTTCAGGCATTTTTTGTCCTTTAAGCAGAAGCTTATAAAGCTTCTATAGCTTATAAAAATGCAAGAAGTGGGTGTATTAGTTCTTAAAGTAATCATGCTAATCACAAAACTTGTTTTTCCTGCGAAGCAAAGATTTTTTTTTTTAATGACAGCTATTCCAAAATTTTGTTTCAAAACCACTTTGGAAGGAAGAAACAATTGACCGTTGTACTTCTCTGAGTATAAAATGTAAATATCATACTCCTTTATAACACACAAAATTTAAAAAATGGAAATCTACTGTCTTTCCTTCTAATCTACTTCTTCTAAAAATGGAAATCTACTTCTTTCCTTCTTTACTTCCTATTAGGTTATTACAATGAATTAGAATATGGAAGGGATCATCTGTGTAGATTCCTTTAAATTCTAGCGTTCAAATCCAGAAACAAGAGTGAGGACAAAGTGGCTCCTAATCAGTCACTGAGCAAGGAGTATTAACAGACAGACTGTGGGAAAGGTAAACTTCAGAAAAGTTAAGTACCTGAGAAAGGAGGGCAGCTGGCAAACAGAATAAAATACATTTTCATAATGAAATGACAAATTAGCCACTTACATTGATTTTCCTTTTCCACTGGAATGATGTGTTGTTTTTCTGATGCACATAACAAGGGCCAGAAAGTGCAGAAAATGTACTTTGGTTTCGTTTATTTTTTATTTTTTTCCCCATACAGTTGGTTTCTACCTGAGAAATACAAAGAAAATATTCCATAGTTTTCTACCTGAGTTATCCAGTGGGTGACCCAAATGTTTAACAATGATACTCTCTCATCAGGGGTATTCTGAAGTTACTGTCTGTCTCCTGTCTACATACATACACCTATACATGGCTCTTCCCACAAATGAAGGATGTAGTATAAAAGGTTGGCATGCAGAGACACTGTGTCTTCTGCCCCTTCTCGGTGCTGTTCTGAGATCTCCACATCTGTATTTGTGCTGTGTCAGCAGAGCCTTATCAAGGCTGCCACCCAGACAGGCTGCTGATACCTGTTTTGGCATCTCTACTCTGCACTGCTGTGGGCATTGGAAACAGGCCCTGGATTCCCAAGAAGTCAAAAATGAAATTTTGAATCACATCCATATAAGCCATAAAGAAAAATTTCCCTTTAAACATCTCTCCAGCTCATTTCTTCAGTCCTGCCTTTACAGTGTGCCCTCACTGACATTTCACATCCATGGTGTTTGTTGTATGTGCTTTTAATGGCAAAATTCTGCAGACAAACTCAATTCTGTCTATCTTCATTCATCACAAACAGGAAAGATGAGAAAAATTCTCATCTGCCCCATAGATCTATGTTCTGGACAATCTTTGGACACAGAGGAAGGGCTGAAGTAATGAGACAGAAGGGTTTTTTTTTTCATTTTTGATGTTCTGCTTGCCAACACACACTTCCTCCTCAAAATCTCCTGTAATTTGAATAAGGAAGGAGTGTCAATGTGAATGCACTTGAAATAAAAGCTTCTCATGGAACACCTGAAGTGAGAGCAAAGGTACACAAAGTTTGTTTAGCTTGCAGCAGAGAAGGAACATTTAGAAATAGCCCTTGAAGACAGCAAACATCACTTGGTTTACATTATGCTTCCCTCCCTGTGTGCAAACGCGGACATCATAATGGCTGTTTTCTTTGCTATTATCAATGATAACCTGGGCAGCTGGCCATTCGCATTTCCAGACCAGCCATTTTTTTATGAAGGAAGCTGTGTCCTCCCTTTTCTCTGACATCCTTTCGGCCCGTGTGATGGACATATTGCAATGAGTTCAGAAAAAATATTTGCTCATCCACCCACCGCTGGAACCCCCACATCCCTGTGCATGGTTTGTGGAGGTCCAGGGACATGGAAGTAGAAGCACATGCAAGTAGTTGAGGTTAATCACGAGGTAAGTTAAATGGCTCAAATGACTTGAATCTAGGTATTGTAAACACAGCTGAGAGCATGTCCCAGGTAATCCTATGTGTATCTTTACACAGCCACCCCAGAGCACACAGATCCTAAATAGGCAATATCTGTAGGGAAATATTCTTTCTGTGAATGCATCAGCTTTTCTCACCATTTGATAAACAAGGAGACATGATTGCAGACTGTTTTCATCTGACAAACTGCAGGCCCTGCACAAAGCAGTGGGCACAAACTAGTACACCTGGATTACAGGAAGCACTCAGAATCCCAGGCATTGGAGATTGCTTCTGCCCTTACCTAAAATATTTAACCTGAAAACATGTAGTTGGGCCTTGAACGCCAATAGAGTTCTCCCTACAACTTTCTTCTTTCCTTTTCCCTCACAAATGTCCTGTGTTTCTTCACTGAAGGAATCTGTCCTCTTTGCATCTCAGCCTGGACTTGCAAGCCCTTGTGGTTTTTCATAGGAGGCCAGAGAAAACCAGGGCCATCGTCACAGCATCGCTACACACAGGTTTTGCCCCGAAATCACGCTCAAAGTTGATGAACTCTCCAGCTGTACAGATTCTGGAGCTCAGAAAGCTGAAAGAAAATTGAAGCATTGCCAATTATCAGCACAGCCCAGCTGGGTACCCTGCCACGGGGCCTGGGGCAGCTCCTGCCCCACCATTGGACAGGGTGGCCAGCACACAGGTTTTCACACACACATTCATTTACAGTCCTAGCTTGTGAGTCACGCTTCAAAGATCCTCTGGTTCATGTCTTATTCCTTTCCTGTTTAGACTATGTAATAACTTCAATGTTTTGCTGGCAATATGAAATTACTACTCTTGCAGTTTCTAATCAAGCACATCATAGGTTGCACAATGAGTGTTGAGATTAAGATATTATTTTCTCTTCAATCATTCACATTTCAATGTATTTAAAGGTATTGCACAGCATTTTCAGCAACACATTTTCCCCATTTCTTCCAGTCTACTAACAAACTTCTCCTGTAGAGAGAACAGCCATTAGAAGAGTGAGGAGCTGTGCCTCTCTTTTCAGGTGATGCTTTAGTGCAAGACATACACTGGATAAATACCTTGTTCATGTGGAGAAAATAAGTGTTGAAGAGTGCTTTAGACTCAGTGAAGGAAGACTGCTTGGGGTGCCACTGTTTGCAGTTTTTAGTGTTACATCATGGCTGGGTCAGTGACCTTTTCAACTTGGCTGGGAATCCGCTGAAAAACAGCTGTGGTGTTTTTTCTCTTGAAATGCAAAAAGGAAATTCCTTGCCTTAATGTCTAGCATTGTTAGCATCACTGTAGTAAACTTCTTGGGGATTTTGTAGAACACTTGGTGTTGTTTTTTAACTGTGAAATGCTGATTTGTTTGTCATTTATTGGGGTTACACCAGGGTGAGCCAACACAGTTTAGTCTTGAGTTACTTTGGTCCTTGAGCCTATAAAAATGTTGCAGACCTTTCAAACCGCAATGGGAAACAGATTACACAGAGACAAATATTAGTCCCAGATGCTAAAGAGGTTTGGGCAGAGGCAACAAGGCTCCGGATTTGGATACTGTGATTTTTGTGTTCTCATGCTAACTCTGATAAAACATTTGCTAAAGTCAATCACTGATGTGCAGGGGAAATACCTACTATTTTCTGAGTAAAAATGTTACAATATATGCCATGGTCTGAGAGGTCAAAATGTAAAATGGAATAAATACGAAATAACAGCAAAGTCTCCAGGGTGGGACTGGAGACATCCAGAGATTTAAAGGAATTAAGGAATGATATGAGTGAACTTCTAGCAATAACATATGCAGTGGGTAGATTATCATAATGTTCAGTTTTAGAGAGATTTCTTCTGGTGCAGTATAAAGGCTTTTCACGAATTACTGCAATTACAGAAATAGGTAGTGACATGCAATATGAAAAATACTAACCAAGACTTCACTTAAATCAGCGGTTTTCCTGAAGACATGATGGCAGTATCTATTTTATCTGTTGCAGGGAATAAAAAGGTCAAATCTCTTTTTCCATCGTTCCCACACCTGTGCAAAATATTGCTCCTTACTTTCCCCTGTTGCCTCCTGTTTTTGCTAACTCTGGAGAGACAGAGGCAAAGGCAGGTGTAAATGGTCAGAGAGCCTGGAGAGGATCTCGGGGTAGTAAAGCAGTGCTGAGAGCTGGATCTTGCTTTGACATTGCCTCCTTTCTCACCTCCTAGACCGAACAAGGGAGTTGTAGGATGGGCTGCTTAAACTGGGAGGGTCAAAGCCATCATTTTTCTTAGGCAAATCAGAATCAAAAGAATCAGAGAAAGTCTGGTTGCCCACCTCAGAAGGGAATGCGCCCAGACAGACTTATAAAGCAAAAATAATGAGCAGTCTCTTTTCTCTGATCAACCTGTCAGTTGCTTACCACTGCATATGGCTTCATCTCTTGTTTTTGCATCTCCGTCGCTCAGTCCCTAAGTTTCAGTGAGGTCAGAATTGCTCATTACGCCACAAAACACGAGCACCTTTAAATTTAATACTTCCCTATTCACAATAGTCCTTTCCAAAGGTCCTAAGTGAGTCGTGTTTATTCCAGATACCAGAGTCTCCCACTGGAGAACAGAGACGCCCTCCCTGCTCCCCATTTTGAGTTGGTGGGAAAGTCCTCATCCTCATGATATAACTGGCACCAGTGCCTAAAAATCCACGGGCTGATTCAGGATAAGGTCTATCAGTGTATCACAGTTGCTTAATTGGTGTTGACTGCTGTTTCTCTTTCACCCTGTCTTCAGGAAAAAGGCTTTCACACAGAACTAGTTAGTCTGTGGTGCCAGAAGAGGAGCTTCTGTTAATTTGTACCATTTCAAAGAAACAATCTGAAATAGGGACAAGATTTCTGGTTTTCAAGAAAGAAAAAAATCCTTGCTATTAATGATCTTAGAAAACAAGTGACACAGTAATGGGGTAACTTTTGGAAATGACATGGATGTAGACAAGATAATCCAAGTGAAATATGTCTTCTGCTGGAGAAGAGAAAGGTAGGTGGCTAAATTCAATGCAGGCAAAGGCAAATTAATGCAAGTTGGAAGGAAAAATCAGAATGACATATTTCTTGGCTCCAAATTAATCACACACATACAGAAAAAAAAAAAAAAAAAAGAGTCACAGCAGAAGTCTTAGCCAAACCATCTGCTCTGTGTGCAGAAAAAGTGTTGGCAAACTATTAGAATGGAGCAGGAGAAGGATAGAAAACAATGCTGAAAATAATATAATTGTATAAACCAGTGCCATGTCCTCACTGTTAATTACTGGTCACTATACTTGAAAATAATGCTGTGGAGATGTTAAGAGTCCAGGAAAATATGCAATAAAAATGGTTAGATGAATGGATATGTCTTTTATGTTAGGAAAGCATGAAAAGTTCAGTGATGCTTAGATTAGAGAGGAAAAATAATTGACATCTTGATAGAAGTGTACAGAATAATTAATGCAGTAAGGAAGACGGCCCTTCCAAAGCACGGAAAAGTGAAGCTGAATAACAAGTCATTTGAAACCAATAAAACAATAAGTTTATATAATGCACAATGTGTGAGACACTATGAGCAATGGGAGCAGCTAGATTCTGTTGGATAACGAAAGAACTAGAAAAGGGCTTACACCCATGTCATTTGGGGCATAAACAAAATAACAGTGTTAAGGAGCAATTTACTTCTACAGGCATATAAAGTTCTTGATATCCTGTACAAAGAATTTTTCTGAGAGGAATTTAGGCACACTTTCAAGTAGGGTTGAACATCATTTCCCACCCTGAAGGCAGGTGTGTCCACACTGTTTATCATGGTGGGGAGTAACAAGGTCTGCACCGTATGTATATAAAGTAGCTAGAATCCTGGAAGTAGCTGAGGTATCGTGGTGCCTCCTGCTTGGGGCAATAACTGACAGGCTGTCCACACAGCAGAGGCATTAGGTTCAGTCTCTCCAAGACTTTCAGTTGTATGTTGACCTGCCAAGAAACCAGAAATCCAAAATCCTGGAGAAATCCATCATTCCTGGATGGAGGAGGCAGCCAAGTCTGGAAAAGTCAAATGCATAATAGCCTTATCTAGACTTGGCTGCATAGAGGTTTGTGTGGGCTGAAGTACACTACTGAGAACAGACATCTGTGAAGTTGCATCCTTAGAGTTTTCAAAGTGAGTAAGGACAAAAATTTCCAGCAGAAGTAATACAGCAAGAAATTGTTCAAGATCACTTTACCATGTCTGAGGTCCTTGTATAAACTACACACACTTGTTTATATTAAAAACCTAGAAGCATGTCTTGATGGCAAGATGCTGGAGTAAGTTTATTCAATAACTGGAGATGATGTCTGCCTAACAGAAAGGAAGTTATGCAGTGGCTTGACAATCTTATCATCTCCTCTTCTGAGGCACAGTTATATATTGACTGGAACTGAGTGGAGGTTTTTCCACTGGCAAAATGTTATAACGGAAACTGTTTCTGTAAAACTTCTTTCTGGAACACTTATAAAACACTAAACCCAGGTCTTCTACTTGGGTTCTCCAGAGCATTGTTACAGCCTAGAGGAGACTAAATCCAAGTCCTTGATCCACCTGAGATGTAACCTTTCACTCTAATTCCACCCTGAATCAATGTTCTATGTCCTATCTCATGTCCTCAGTAGCCTGTGGTGCCACAAAATGCCAGTGCACGCAGTAGGAAGTTTCATTTTCACTTTGATATGAAAATAATACTTCAAAAATCACAAATGTTGCAAAATAAATTTTAAAAAAAAAAAAAAGGAAAAATATTTCCCTGGACCTTTAGTATGATCTGTCACCATTTACCTTTGAACTTCTCCCTCTCTGGTCTACTTAACTTGCCACTCCCAAAAGTCATCCTTTTACATGAGAAACTCATGAGTCAGTTCCTCAGGAACTTGGACAAGAAAACAGATGGGCCTGCATGTGGTAGTGGTGGTGCAGCTATAGAATTTGAAAGGGTTCACAGAAGGTTGAGGTTGAAAGGGACCTCTGCAGTTCATCTAGTACAACACCCCTGCTTGAGTTGTACTACCTAGAGCAGGTTGCCCAGGACTATATCCTGTCAGGTTTTGGTACCTCAAAAAACGTAGACCCCCACAACATTTCTGTGAAACCTCTTCCAGTGTTTAACCACACCTGATATTTTTTCTTTCATGCTAAAATGGAATTTGCTGTTTCTTGTCCTGTCCTTGAGCACTCTTGAGAAGAGTCTGTTCCATCTTCTTTAATCTCTCCATCAGATATTTATTCACAGTGATAAGATGCCCCACAAGCCTTCTTTTCTCCAGAATGAACAGTCCCAGCTCTCTCAACATCCCTTTGTGCGACAGATCTTAGTGGCCCTTTGCTGTTCATGCTCCAGTATGTCTTCTTATCTCTCTTGCCCTGGGGAACCCAGGGCTGGTCACAGTACTCTAAATAAGTCTCACTGGTGCTGGAGTGGAAGGATTATCTCCCTCAACATATTGGCAAAATTCCTCCTGATGAGGCTCAGGATGCTTGCAGTGAAGCATCAATGGCTGGTAGGCAATTTGCTTTCCACCAGGGCCTTTTCTACCAAGATGCTTTCCAGCTGGTCATCCCCCAGCATGTACTGCTGCATGGGGCTGTTCCTCCCCAGGTGCAGGACTTTGCACTTCCCTTTCCTGAACTTCACTATGTTCCTGTCAGCATGTTTCTCCAGGCTGTTGAGGACCCTCTGTGTAGTGGCACAACCCTCTGGTGTATCTGCTGCTCCTCTCAGTTCTGCTGTAGTTGTATGGGTGTCTGTGGTGCTTCTCAGAAGGATAGGAGACAGGGGAGAAATGTGAGGGAAGGAGGCTCTGCGAAGATTGGTTAGGCAGGCCAAGACCAGTACTAAGACCAGTTCCTCTGAAACTAAGGCTGAAATCCTGGTGATACTGAGATCGGAAATTATTTTACCCATGATTCCTGTTAGGCCAGGCTTTTAGGTCTTGCCTTCAAAATGATCATGACTTTTGCTTTCACCACATGTATTTTAAACTCTTTTTGTCCGACTGTTGGAGAAGGGACTTTAACCACTAAGAAGAGGACACCAGGTCAAATCCTCTTTCTTCATGTGCAGCCTTGGCTGCAGTATAGTTGAGATCAACGGCTGTCTTCCAGGGCTTCGCTTACCCATCTTTTTTTCCATGGAAGATATGAAGAATCATAAGAATCCTACTTAGGCTACCTGTATATTTCCAGAATGCAGGCACACTGTTGAATTGGAAACATCTTCTGCCTCCTAACTGACAAAAAAAATTCCTGGCTTGAAAAAACGGGTTTCTTCATCAATAGCAAAGCAGAGAATTGTTGCACCAAGTGCCTGCTTTCATTTATTCCTTAATGAATTTGTTTAGATTGTAGCTAATAAATATGTTTCCTATAAAGCAGAAAGAGTACTGAAATGATTCTCCAAAATGCCCGTCTCTCTCCAGACTTCTTTTGCTATCAGATAATCTGGGCAAAACCTTTGTCTGAAATCAAGACGAAAGAGCTGGAGATCTTACCTCTGTCACTCTCTCGCTCTCTCCGTCTACACACACAAAGAACAAAGTTTAATAGATAGCATATGCTGTTAGCTGAGCCTTTGTTCCTGCCCCAGCAGAGTCAATGCACTGCCAAGTCTCACTGAGTTTCAGTGTGTCTCCCCATTTTTGGCTTGAGTTTCCTGCAATCTGAAGCAGTCTCACATAAAACTCAGAAGATTCACAATATATTCAAATGGAAAATTTGAACCATCACTCAGAGAGTGCATTTTTCAAATCTGATTCCTTTCAGTGACCAAAACTTGGCACATTTGCCTACAGTCTGATAAGAATGGATGAGAGATGATTGTGTCTACTCCCTGTCTCCATACACAGACCTAAGCAACAATCTGTGGAAAGTGGCGAGTTTCACAAAACTAACAAGTAAGCTATAGAATCCTTACTTTTGTTATTGNTTTTTTTTTTTTTTTTTTTTTTTTTTTTTTTAACAGTATTTCAGCATTGAAAACATTAGATCTGCTGTCAAGTTTAGGATATTAAAAAGGTGTCTAGTCTGTGGTCTTAGAAAGATCTTCGGTAGAAAGATATAGTGGCTTTCCCTCAATGGCTGGGTAATTATTTAACCTGAGTCCTCCAGGGGAACTTCCCAGGTGAAAATTTGTCTGCTTTTTTATATATATATATACTTGGCCTGTTACAATTTGTTATTATCTCTCTCTCCCTCTTTTTTTTTTTTTTTTTAAGTCCTTTCCTTTCATTCTCTCTGATTAATTGTTGAAGAATTACACAGGCTTTATGTCTCTCACTAAAGCACAGATTGATTAAGTCACAGTGTACTGATAAAACTTCATGAAACATTGTGAAAATTGGAGGTCAGAAATTGCACCCTGGGATGGTCTGGACTTTAAAATCCCAAGAGTTTGCTTTTTATCTCTTCAGTCTGAAGGATAAGCATTTGTAACAGCATAGTTTCCTGATGAGCCTTTTTTATATCACTTCTCCTACCTGGTGGAAAACAATGTTGCATGGTACATACTGTTGGCAAGTCTATTTAAGACATGCTGAGAAAGATTTTGCCTTGCGTTTGATTAATGGAATATATTTGAAAAGCCTCCAATAAACCTTTATCATTGTGAATTGTAGCTGGCAAATCATCTGGGTGTGAACTTACACACAGACATGTCTAATGGCTTGGGAAATGCCCTGCTAGACCAGCAGAAATTTGCAGTCTGATGAATTGAATACCCAAATTATCTTGAAATAATGTTAAGGAAACTCGGTTGACAGAAGCCGAGAGAAGAAGAGAACTTTGAGGTTGAGACTGGCATTCCATCCCTAAGACATCATATTGCTGTATGAACAATAACAAAACAGCAGAGATTCAGTTAAGTGAAGTCATTTTTTGTTAATATTATTTTGTGTATCCTGGACTGCTACTCTCACCAGGCATGCTTTTACAAAACCGAAGTCATAAGGCAGTTGAGTAAAAGTTAGAAAACAAAGTAGTTACTGAAGTCTGTATTCTGGGATTCTTCAGCAATTAACCTTCTCATGGTGTATCCGCATGAAGTCATGGGTTGTACATACCAAGAAATTTTCAGCAGACACAAGTGTTTTGGAAGGCCCATGACACATCAGGTAAGGTTGATGCTATGTATTAATTAGCATGGCTCATAATGTCCTGATCTGATGTCCTCCTTAAGTTCTTGGAAAGTTCTTCACTGGAAAAGTGGGCCCACGAGAACCTGATGTGGTTCAACAAGGCCAAGTGCAAGGTGTTGCACTTGGGTCAGGGCAATCCCAGCTCTGTGTACAGACTGGGAGAAGCACTCCTTGAGAGCAGCCCTGCGGAGAAGGACTTGGGTGTTCTGGTTGACGAGAGGCTTGACATGAGCCAGCAGTGCGCTCTTGCAGCCAGGAAGGCCAATGGCATCCTGGGCTGCATCAAGAGAGGGGTGGCCAGCAGGGAGAGGGAGGTGATCGTCCCCCTCTCCTCTGCCCTTGGAAGGCCTCACCTGGAGTGCTGTGTCCAGGCCTGGGGCCCCCAGGACAGAGGGGATGTGGAGCTGTTGGAGCGGGTCCAGAGGAGGGCCACCAAAATGATCAGAGGGCTGGAGCACCTCTCCTGTGAGGAAAGGTTGAGGGAGTTGGGATTGTTCAGCTTGGAAAAGAGAAGGCTCCGGGGAGACCTCATTGCGGCCTTCCAATACTTAAAAGGAGCTTACAGGCAGGAGGGGGACCGACTTTTTACACAGGTGGATAATGGTAGGACAAGGGGGAATGGGCTAAAACTGAAAGAGGGGAGGTTTAGGTTGGACATGAGGAAGAAATTCTTCACTGAGAGAGTGGTGAGGCGCTGGCACAGGCTGCCCAGAGAAGCTGTGGCTGCCCCATCCCTGGCTGTGTTCAAGGCCAGGCTGGATGGGTTCCTGGGCAGTTGGATCTAGTGAGCTAGTGGCTGGCAGCCCTGTCGACAGCAGGGGTGTTGGAACTAGATGATCTTTGAGGTTCCCTTCCAACCCAAGCCATTCTATGATTCTATGATGCTATGATTCTTAGAAAAACATCTTGGGGAACAAAAGTCATTTCTGACTTTTCTTTCTATGTGGCCTTGGTTAACATTCTCCTCTCTTCTTCCCTCCCTGTGGACCTGGATTACACTGCCTATCTTGATTTCCCATCAGTCATATGTCTGTGTACACAACCTGCACAGTCCAGTAGAAACTGCTGCTACACCTAATATATCTTCATCATGGATCACTGAGCAGCCTGGCCTAAGGCCTTAGACCCTTAAGATGTGTTTTGCTGCATCTTCCTCCCTATCAGGCTAGTGGTGGCAAGGTGGTAGCCTCGGTAAGACAATTTCTTTTCTCTTCATGAACTAGCAAGCCACCTGTACAAGATCCCTGCAGCTGTGCCCCTCCCCGGACACCTGGTTTTGTGAGCAGTATTATGTTCTGAGTTTTTCCTGTGAAGAAAGAATCAAAGCTTTAGTTCCCGATGGATAAAGTAAAGACTAGCTTTGTTGTTGTGGCATAAGAATGATTCATTGCCTTTGTGTCACAGCGAGCACGTGTGGGGAAACCCAATAAATATCCCTATTCAGCCAGGATAATGGGGGGAATTAAATTGGTTGGCACTTGGATCAGAGCTCATTAGACTTGCATCTAATGCTTGACAACCAGAGATAATATCAGAAAGGGTTTTTTTTTATACCATTTTCTGCATGTGTTGCTGTGATTGTTCATGTGTAATGAGATCATATCTTAGCAAAGAATGAGAAATAGCACTTTTTGCCGGTTGTCAAGACCTATCTGAACATAAAGTTTATTTAAACACATTTTTTTGCTATGAGCTCATATTAAATCTCAGCAGGTTTATCCATCTCTAATTTAGTTATATGGTCATTACATGGAAAATCCACTTCAGATAAAGCAAAGCATTTTCATCCTCTAGTTACACAAGTATCAAGTCACAGCAATTACATCCAAATGTCAGATACCTACTATGCCACTGCAGGGTTAATTTGTACATGTTCTGCACAAATAATGAGGGCTTATTCAGTGCAACAAAGTAGTGGATGTGACATTGCATCAACAGGATGAAGGAGGTGGACAAGCCTACTGAATGAGCTGAGCCTTTACCAAGTCCCTGAAAGAGTGCCCCAAGTCTGGTAAATATCTCAAATCACTCCTTCCATGTGGATGGCCTTCACAGATTGCAAAAGCAATAGCACAACAAAGTATCTAGTACAAACTTCCTGCAGTGTGTTTGACTGTCCTAACCCCAATGAACTTCAGCCTTTTCCTGCTGACTCCCAGCCCACCTCCTATGAGAAGATGAAGTCAATGAGCCACACCTGCTACAGCATTTTAGACATCTAGCCTTTGCTTTCCATTCCTACAGCCAAACCACTCACACGCACCTAATCACTTCCCTCCTCAGCTATTGCAGTCTTCCTCACAGGGCTGCTTTCTCCCTTCACTGGGCTGACAGGATGTTGCTGCCAAAGTCCTGTATTTTCAGTCTGACTGTGGCATCCATTGGCCTGTTTCCTCATTGCTCTCTAAAGAGGTCTAATGTCCTAGCCTTGAAGAACTTCTTCTGTGCAAATCCTCTTGCTGAATCTAACCTAGTTTCTTTATCCTGTTATTTCCACTCAGCCATGCTGGTTACCTTCCTTCTTCTGCAAAAGCCTCCACCCCATCTTTCCCTGTCCCCACCAATGCAATTCCTGCAGCAATTTCTGGAAGTATTGGCATTCAAAGGAGTGTAGAAAAACATTGAGAAGAGCTATCCATATCCTGTGCCATACTGGGCACCACACATTCCTGCTGTGGTAAGCCTTGTGTTTTCTATATCCCATCTGGCTAGCCTGCCTGACACCTTCTCTTGCTGTATGTAAGTTAGACATATTCATTTGTCTGCAGAGATAGTCATTTTATAATTTAAATAAATTAATTAATTTAATAATTTATATTATAATTATAAATATAAATAAATTAATAAATAATTTAANACAGAAGAATTTGACAGTGCAAATACTAATTGACCATTAGTGAAATCAGTATGACTACAATTTGATTGTTATTTGCCTCCATTGACCTGTTCAGAGAAAAGCACAAAATTTCTGCGAGACAGAAAGCAGGAATTGTGAGCTGCAGTCACAGTGAAAGCCACTGTTCTCACTACACTGACCGTAATCAAGGCCATCAATCACTTCTTCCTGGCTCCAGCCATATCCATATTTACTAGATCAATCAAAACCTGTCCTTTGTTTCCTTTTCAACTTCAGTGGCTTCAAGGAAAAAAAGAAAAAAAAAAAAGCATCCCAAACTTAATAATCTGTGAGATGTATTATTCACTCCATATGATGAGATCATTCTGACAGAGCTGCTCCAGTCTCCGGGCTGAAGACCCCAAGGAAGAGGTAGGCAGTAGTTCAGACCTTTCAAGATTCATTTTCTCCTCTAAAAGGCTTGTATTTCACCTACTGTGTGTATGTGTATGTGCGTGTGCATGTGCCATGGTGAAGGCTCACACAGCAAATAACAAT